>JBBPFI010000017.1:600000-815264 GCA_037974965.1 Dacryopinax spathularia | reverse complement strand
TAACCCTAACCCTAACCCTAACCCTAACCCTAACCCTAACCCTAACCCTAACCCTAACCCTAACCCTAACCCTAACCCTAACCCTAACCCTAACCCTAACCCTAACCCTAACCCTAACCCTAACCCTAACCCTAACCCTTGGGCAGGAAGGAAAAGAGTTTTGGTGGGTAAGGGACCGCTTTGGTAGGAAGGAAAAGAGTTTTGGTGGGTAAGGGACAACTCCCTCACCCCAGAAGACTTTCCCTTCCGCAACATGAGTTTCCTTTCGGCCTCAAAGTATTCCTTTCCTCAGGTGAGGGCTCAAGTTGGCAGGATGGGTGAGGGGAAAGGGAAATGACTTACAAAAATTGGGGTGGGCTTCGGGACAAAGGACGGTTGAAGGGGGATGGGAGCAAGGGGCAGGAAGGAATGTCTGGGGAGGATGGAGAAGTATAGGACTCTTACCAAGGGAGACGAGGACAGGAAGTCAAGAAGCGAAAAGGGCGGTCAGGGCACATCGGCGTGGTCCCTGAACGTGCTAACCGCTAACCTCTCTGTCCTCTAGCATCCTTCTTGCGGTTGCTTTGCGTTACTCCGGACTGTTCTCGACCATCCGCTACTGGTACTGAGCTGGGAAAGTGGGGATAAAAGGGAGATGAGAAGGGAAAGAGCTAGCTGTGGTTATAGAGAGCCAGGTGCGTGGATTGCGCTCCTCTTGTGTACTCAGCCTGACTGCATCCTCCCCTGGGGTCCCTCTCTCTGACCACCGGACATTGTCAGGTCAAGATCTCAACAATGTCCTTATTGATTTGCAGGGCGGCAAGCTCAGCGTACAGAAGGAGCCAAGGGGAATAGGTTGAGGAAAGAAGTGAAGGCGGATCATTGCTGTGAGAGTGGGAATGGTTGTTCGAGGTCATGGAGTGGTCCGCTCTTGTGCAAGGGCCCTGGGTCAAACAACATCCGGCACATCTTCATCGACGTCTCGACAACTCGCTTATCAATCTCGAAAGGGAGAAGGCGAGCGGGTGGATGGAGGCCAGGTGGGAGTATTAACAGAGATGTGAGGGTAGATCTTTGGTGTAAGGTGGTGAACGGCGCGTCGCTTGACATAACTTTGGCCTGAATGCTGAGTTGTCGTCCTAGGGTCCGGCCTTGGATGACGTGCGACACATCTTCATCAATGCTACAATAACCGCCTTATTGATTTTCAAGGGGAGAAGGAGAGAGGGTGGATGGGAGAGTGAGTGAGATGACCCAAAAAGAGATGGGGGCTTAGCGTTGCTGGAAGGGGTGGAACGGTCGGCCGTTCTGCTGAGCTTGTTGGGGAACGGTCGACCTTGCGCCCAGGGTCCGCACCCAAACTACATCCAACTTTCGACATTGCATCCTCGACAACACACTTATCGATTTGGAAGGGGAAAGGGGGAGAGCATGGAAGAGATCGATGGGTAGAAGGTGGGAAAAGAAATGGAGGGATAGGATGGGGTTGATGCCTCGAACGGTTGACCGTTTGGAGAGGGTTCAATGTGAACGGTCGACCGTTCACAAGGGTCCTGGTGGTCTGGAGTTGTTGTCGCGGGAACGACCGTTCAAGACATTGTTATTAATTAATGTATTTTAAACGTTAGCAGGGCAAGAGAGGAGATGACAAGGTACATTCTCCCCTTTGTCCTGTCGAAATCGGATGAGCGATGAGCCCAGACCGGTCAAAAAAGGGTGATTTGCGCACCAATGCCCATTGGTGCGGGGTGCCAGGGTTAGGGAAGGATATGGCCACATGCTGGACGGCATTTCTGGCATCCGAACGTGCGATGATTACCTCTTATCGCAATCCATGCACCATGGAGGAGCCAGAAGACCGCCTGTACGATGAGCAGTTGCATCTCCGGCTGTTGGCATACTACAAGGATGGGAAGGACTCCCTGAGCGTGCCTCCAGGCTTTGAGGACATGCTGACTCTATGGCACCCTGACCTCCATGGGGGTAATGTGTGCATCGACCCTGGCACAGGCGAAATTATGGGCATTCTCGACTGGCAGACTGTGGATATCGCACCACTTTTCTTCCGAGAAATTATGCCTGCGCTCGCCCATGAGTTAACCCCTGATACGCCCTCCAGTCCAATCCTGCAACAACCGTCTAATGACTCTAATGGAGCAGCTTCACGAGACCTGGGGAGTCCGGCATCCACGAATGTTGTACACAGAAATCAGATGATAGAGGCGCTGAAAGCTCTTCTGGGATCGCCACTGATCGACATCCTCAACCATCCATGCTACGGGGTCTTACCCAACCCCTTTGCTCTTTTCGAGGGATTGAAAGGGTACCTCCACAGTCATCTCAAAGAGTCCTGGATCATCGCTTGGGCCTTGTTGGAGAAGCGAGCAGGTGAACGCGCCGTATCCATGGGATCCAACTCTGCTGCCACCCACGCGCATCGGCCCCTCACCGCGTCTGTCCAGTACAAAGATGAGGACCTGGAGCGGGATCAGCAGTCAGTCTCGGAATTCCACGACATCCTGGATTTCCACCAACAAGTCTTTGTCGCTCTTGACGCAGACCTCGCTGGCTACTGTGCAGATGAGGAAACATATGAGAGGAAGAAGCCTGAGGCAAGGGCACTTCGAGACCGCTTGGTATCCTCAGCCCAGACTTCCGATGAATGCAGTCGAATCGCTGCGGATTGGCCCTTTCCGGATATTGTCTAACTCAGCCTCTTTGTCAACGGATGCAGGGCATACGGCTGAGAAAGTCTCATGAGCGTCCAGCAGATACTCCCGTTGAAGTGCTCTGCAAGACGGTCCCCTCGCTGCAGGATCATCATCTCTCTTACTTCCTGATGCACAAACATCCGGTTGTGATATGTGTACGTGTGCATGCTGCTCAAGTTGGGGTTGTTGGACTGATCGAGGTGATGTGTAGACGGACGATATGCTGCCGTTCAGGAATAGCCTGTTCGGTGAGTATGCGATGCTGCTTGCGCCCCCTCTGCTAGGCCTTGGACCATCAGAAGTGGAAGTGGAAAGGATAGCGAGGGAGCGGATGGCAACAACGTTCCGCTGAGCAGCCAAAGCTCAGAGAGAGATTAGCGTGTAGACTTAAACGATACATCACTCCATGACCTCGATACCACTCATCACCACTGTAGCACCCAATGTATCGACATAGACGTCATATACCGCATCACTCACTCTCTCACTCGCATGTATTGCAGAGACGCGGACCTGGCCTCCCTCTCTGGGCCATGAATGCGAAGCCCTTCAGGCGCCTCAGAGACGCCCATGGAGGTACTCACGACGAGGATGAGATGTGATGCAAATGCCTGCATTGATAGACAATAGCTACAACAAGCCATATGTCCCCTCAACGCCCGCATCACACTCATATCCAGAACGACCCACGCGACAACCTCAGTTGGTGATGGTTACCTCAACCTCGACACAAGGCTCAAGCAAGATGGAAGTCTGTGAACACAATCAGCGCCAACTGACGAAACTCAGAAAGGAGAAGAAGGCGCACGATCTGCTTGACGACCTTGCTAGTCGACTTAAGGTCGATGAGGCACTTGTGCACCTTGAGCTCGTAGCGGTCCCAGGTCTTCGAACCCTCACCGCAGGGGGTCTTGTGGCTCGTGATCTTTAGGACCTTGGTCGGGAGGCGGACGGGGCCCTTGACGTGGAGGTCCTTGTCCTTCGAGCGGTTGACGAGGTTGCCACAGACTACACAAGCACACAGTCACAGGGGGATAGACACGAGCAGAAGTGATGGGCCGGCCGCACACTTCTCAAGGTTCTTGACGTTGGAGCTGGTGAGCATGATGCGGATACGGTGCATCTTACCGCCGGCGACGTTGCCCGCGGTGTCGTATTCTCTGTTCCTTCGCAACGTAACTCATTGTTATTGGCTGTTATTCTAGACAGCGAGCAAGCAGACGATGATGAGCGCTTGAACGGTCCCTGACTTAGTGCTGTACAGCTCCATCAGTGGCCGGTGGCTACGCCAGCCTAGATTGCTTCAGGGCCGGCTGGAGTAAATTGCTCCATCGGACTATCCGTAGAAGCATCTTTGCTCCGTCGGCCCCCCGGGGCACAATTTGCTAAAACGGACTCCTAAGTGTGTTCCACGCGCCTCAGGGAAGAGCAAAATCCAGATTAAGTCTCACTGATAATTTTAAAGAAGTAATACTCGCCAATGTTTTTGAGTTCTAACGGTGGCTGCGCAATGTATACTACTGCGCAGCCACTGGCCCATAGGGAGCTGAGCAGCTGTGGCAAATGTCATCAGGGTCCAGACCTAGCCCTAACCCTGGCCTGAACCCAGCCTCAAAGGGGTATAGATCGGTGGAAATAACCAAGGAAACCGAGGACCGGATGCTTGGGAAGGCATGGAAGCAAGTATGGGGCTAGGCTCCAGGGTCGAAAAAGGTACGTCCCCTGACAACTTTTCCCTCAGAGCAGTTGTTAGGGTTAGGGTTAGGGTTAAGAATAATCATTTTTGTAGTTGACATTTAGGGTCTGTTACAGCTTACATCACACCTTTACTTGCATGTACACTACTTACTGGCATCCTTGTTTTGTTTTGTTTTCCTTTTTGCAATTGCTCAACCTGTGTTAGGTCTGGAAGAGAGTGTCGCAGTAGTGCGTCCCATTGGAGTCGGGGCATTCTCACCACTGAGTACTGGTGAACTTCTTGCTTGAGCGACTACGTCGGTTTGGGCATGAGTCAGTCGGTGCACGGAGCTCTGTTTCTGGTCGACGCTGGTGGCAGCGGCTCCAGCAGTTTCAAGCTTCTCTTTCAGATTACAGAGACCATTGGGCTGTTCGCCGCTGAGAGCGAGTCCGAGAGACAAACCTGCCGACGAACAAGGAGGTTGGCTGTTGGTTACACATGCGGTACTTCAACATGCATTCTACATCTAAGCAAACCATGAGGGCATACGGTGAGCCGGTGTCGTTTCACTCGACGACCGGTCCTGGAGGTGCAGCCAATGCCGGGTCTTGCCCTGCTCGCTTAAGCGCCTCAGCGACAAACCCACTCTCCTTCAGCTCCTCGACGAGGTCCGATAACCATTTGACCGTCTCCGGTGCTTTCCCCTTCTTTATTCCGACCGCTTGCTGAATGACCATAAACCTCTCCTGAATTAATCGGAGATCAGGGTTCTTTTCGACATAGGCAGCCACCGGCCCGCGCACTCCCGCTGCCGCCTCCAACTTGTGCTCACGGAACACGTCCTGCCCATCGCCGTCGCCGAAAACACATGTCGCGTGCTTGAGCGTTCGGGAGAGGTAGAGGTGGTATGCCGAGCCTTCGTTGACGCCTATGCGAACGCCGGGCTGGTCGACATCTTCGACAGTCTTCAATGGCGAGTCCTTCGGTACGGCGTACACACCCTCAATAAGCACGTATGGGTTGGTGAAGGCGACTTCGGCAGCCCGGACGGGTTCGATGGCGAGGTAGCAAATGTCCGCGCGACCCTCGTTCATTGCCTCAAACGACTTGCGGGCAGCATCGAAGGCGATGAGCTCTAGGGGAAGGCCGAGTCGTCGTGCGAGCTCACGCGAGATGTCGACTGTCGGACCAGTGGGCGCATCCAGCGTTCCTTGGGCGAGGATGGGGTTACCGATATTGATAGAGGCGCGAAGCGTGCCTGTGGGCGCGAGGTCTTTTGCTATGGCAGCGAGGTCGGACATAGTCTAGCGTCACGCAGGCTGCGTTGGGTGTTATGGACGGCGGCCAGCGCCGGCCGACGTGCCCTTATAAGCCAAGTAAGGGACGTGAGACGAGGAATGCGATCGGTGCGACCAACGAGGTGGAGGTCCCTTGGAGGATTGCGGAACGGCCCGCCGCGGGATGCCGAACGGTGTATGAGATTACTGCCACAAATACATACAAATGGAAAATAGTACGAAAGACCGAGACATGAGGTACTGTAACTACACTCCGATTCGATGGACGACTTTTTTCTGCAGATCAAAGTCAGCATATGCTTTGACACGATGGAGACGCGAGCACGAACCTGACCGGAGAACCTGACAACCTCGCGCTTCTCCAACACCCATAGACAACGCTCCAGCGCCCGCTCCGAGTAACCTTGCCCCTGGCAGAACTCCTTGACCAGACTCTGATAGCTCGTGCTCCAGCCGACCGGCAATCGCCGCCTGATCTCTTTTTCAATGCGGTTGACTTCGTCCATCATCTCTCCTCGAGACAGACCGTCGAGCGATGAGGTCGAGGCCTCTACTGCGGACATGGTCGAGTACTTGAATAGCCGAATGGCTTCATCAACGTGGTGCTCGGCGACGATAGGGGAGAGAGTCATCTTCGCGAGCGACTCGGAGATACGTATGATGGCTTCCAATTGACGAACGGTGATGGGGATCGAGCTGCGCTCGTTCGTATCCCGCTCGACCTGCTGGACTTGCTTGCGGAGGCTGACGAAGTGGCTGCTAAGCATCTCAGCTGCTTCGGGCGAGAGCCGTGGTGCGCATTTGCTGTGTCCACTGTTAGCATATTTGCGCCCCCATTGGAAGAAGCACGTACGCCTTCGCATACGCGACATATCGCTTCATCGTGTCAATATCGATCTCTCCCTCAATCTCGTTATTCTGCCGGCCCATGTGGATGTTCATGACGTGCTTCGCGAGTATGCGGTCGCGGGCCTCGTCATGCTCGTCTCGGAGGATGAAGATCATGTCGAAACGTGACAAGATAGTCGTTTGGAAGTCGATATTCTTTACGACGAGTGAGCACTAGTGCTCCAGATGACAACCACTTCGCTTACCTCGCCTGGCGTACGCATGTCATCATACCGACCGAAGACTGGGTTGGCAGCAGCCAGCACACTAGTCCGGCTGTTAAGCACGGTGGTAATACCAGCCTTGGCGATCGAGATCGTCTGCTGCTCCATAGCTTCGTGGATCGCAACCCGATCCTCGTCCCTCATCTTGTCGAACTCGTCGATACACACCACCCCAGAGTCGGCAAGTACCATCGCCCCTCCCTCCAGGTAGAACTCGCGCGTGACGGGATCACGCTGCACACTGGCTGTGAGACCGGCAGCTGAGGAGCCCTTGCCGCTGGTGTAGACTGCAACGGGCGCGACTTTCTCGACGAACTTGAGCAGCTGGGACTTAGCTGTACCGGGATCACCGAGCAGAAGGACGTTGATGTCGCCACGGAGGCGCATGCCGTCGGGTAGGATCTTCTTGCTCCCGCCGAAGAGGAGGCAAGCGATGGCCTTCTTGATATCTGAAAACCTCGTCAGCGTCGTAATCAGAGGGAAGAACGAAATGCGTACCGTCGTTGCCGTAAATACTCGGAGCGACGCTCGCCGCAAAGGTCTCGTAGAACCCCCTCTGCCTGCTCATCCTCCCAAATTCTTCCTCCTCCTGCGGGGTGAACCTCATCCCGAACGGCCCTCCACCCGCAGCACCCGCTCTTAGCTCCTCCAGACCCAGAACTCGTAAATAGGGCCTCCTCAAGGCAGCAGGATCGCCTCCTTTCTGTCTCCCGGACGGCGTGTAGGTCGAGAAGATACCCGTGGCGATGACCCTGGAACCCGGTACCAGTCTGCCCGAGAGACCGCGTTCGACGCTGAGCAGCATATGCCGCGGCAGCTCTCCGACAGGGACCATATCCGGCGCTTCCTGCAGTTTGATGATCTGCGAATCTACGAACGCTGACTTGTCGTGTATGATCTGGTAGGGGTCGAGCGGGCAGTCTTTCTTCTGTCCGTCGGGAGGGACCGACTCGCACTGTCTTGGCAGATCCTGTCCGCCGCCGCCGAGCGTAGGACCAGGATAGATAATCTTGACGTGCCGGCACGAACGACATTGCAGGTGCAAACGAGTAGCACGGGACGATAGCACAGAGGCGGAGATCACAATTCCAGGTACGCGGACGAGCTTTGATAGGGTGGGGGCAGTGAGGTCGCGGAATTGAGAGAGGTTCGCTTCGGATGTGAGGATGAGTTGGCATTCGGGGATCGTGTCGCTCGCTTTGGGGTCGAGGGGGTACATGATTTGATGTGCGGCGCGGGTTATAGCGGATTCGAACTGTAGAATGTCAGTATCACTCCTCCCTAGAGTTACATACTACGCACTGGGGGAACCATCTCTGCTGGGCGATCCTGCAGTGCGTGCAGTAGATCCTCATTCCATATCCCGACATCCTTTAGCGACACACTCAGAACGTAGTTCTTGAGCAGAAGATTGGCCCGTAGTCGGTCACTGAGGGTCTGTCAGCCATATTCTGTAGACAGAGGAGGACATCAGACGTACCGATACTTGAACTCATGCGACTGCCTAAACCGCATGATGAACTCGTAGAAATTGTGCGCTGCTGCCGACGCGCTCGACGTATCGCTGCTGTCCGCAGCAGTCGCGCTCGACCCCGGTATGCCAGAGACTGCATATATCCTATTCGCGTCGAAGCCAGACATGGTGAACCAAAGTGGGTGAGGAGGAGAGGTGTGTGGTCAAGCCAGTCGGTGAGGCGCGTCGAAGCGTTCCAGTCGCGTCTGCTCGCGTCGACACGCGGTGAACATTACGCTTTAGGGCCGGCCTCGTCGCGTCGGACCCATGCGGCTGCTGTGCCGGATCTCATACACGCGCGGTGCACGTTTGGGGTCGTAAGCGGGGTTCTATTAGTGTTACGTGCGTGAGGGCCATCCGATTGATTGTCGCATCGACAAGGTAACTGCAATCGTACTCTCCTTGTTCTCGACTCCATACTTAAAGGACAGACACCACATCTGCTTGGCTTACACTTGAACTTGCTTACGCTCCCACGCAACGAACCTAATACTCCAAGATGCCCACCTACTTTGATACCATCTCCAAGGTACGGCCCTTAATGATCGTAGCATGACCTCCAGCTAACTATCGACCTAGAACTTCGCCGACGTTGAAGTCGGTCCAGACGGAATCGACACCGTCCAATTCATCGAGGCCGCAGAAGCCCTCTCCCAGATGTTCAGTACGCCCTACACCTCCATCCCTCCTCGTACCCATTCTGACTAGTTACATCCAGCGCTCTTCAACTCCACCGCATTCACCGTCGTCCAGAACGACATCAACGGGAACATCAAGAAGCTCAGAGAGCGATATCAGTCTACGGGGGATAAGTCGCGTACTATCGAGTTGCTGGTCGAGAACGAGAAAGGGGAGAAGAAGCGAACTGCGACTGAGGGGCTGTTGTGGCTTAACCGGTGCGCTGCCCGCTCAACAACCTTGACCATCTAGCGCTAACATGGGTTGTCAGGGGTCTGCGATTCACCTATACTGGGCTGAAGGACTCGTACGACCACCCGGAGAAGACCCTCTCGACGAGCTTCAACGACGCCTACTCCCAAACCCTCAGCAAATATCACAGCTTCGTCGTCCGGCCCGTATTTACCGTACGTCCCCCGTCCCCATCCCCTTTCCTCACCTCCTCCCTCCTTCACCTCACATCCCACTTCCCGCTGCCAACATATGCTGACCAAGTGAACAGCTGGCGATGAAAGCCTGCCCACACCGAGCCGACCTCCTAAAGTCCCTCGGAGAACCCCAAGACCGCGTGCTTGAGCAGCTCAACGTCTGGCTTGATGGCCTCGGAGCGTTGGTCAAGCGGATCGATGACTTTTATGCGGCTGGGGGGCATGCGAAGGGATTCTGATTGATTGCATTGCGCCCGGTCGCCGGTCGATGGGAGGAGGCGGTGGACGAGGTGAAGACGTTGAAGATGAAGATGAAGATGAAGATGAAGATGAAGATGAATGTATACCTAGATGTTCAAGAATGCACATTTGCATATATGCATGCTCTCTTATCTGATGCTCTGGGCAACATCTACAGCAGAAGAGCCGTCTTCTATACCGGGCTTTATTATGAGCCTCGGTCTTCCGTGTTGGTCATCGCCCGATTCCTTCTGAGTCGGGCGTGGGATTCGTGACTCGTGAGAGTAAAGATACCAACTATCGGATGCTATGGATGTCTCTGCGCCCATGCTGATCGCGGAGTTGGAATGTCTCGCTTTACCTCAGGCTTCGGTACAGCGCCTCGAACGGTTGCATATGACGATCCCGATCTTCTCGCCTCCAAAAATTGTCGCCATGCCTTCTTTCCTCTTCTTGTTGAGTATTGGGTAACTAGCTCTTCTTGCTCGAAACAAAACCATTAGTGCATGACTTGCTAGAAGCGTCTTCTTCATTTTCTACCAACCTCCCAAACTCCGATCATTAAAACCCGAGGCCGGAGCCCCGGCGCGTACTTTCACCGGTCGCAGCGGCGTTGCCACGGCCTGCGCGGGAGCACTTAGGATTAGCCTTTTGCCGTGCTGGTGCGCAGCAGCCTGCTTATCGTCATACGGTATGGCTACGCAGACATGCGATCGACAGAGTGCGAGGCAAGAAGCCTATTTGTACTTCTTCCAAGCCGGTCAGAACCCGAATACTTGCAGCCTTTCCACGGGGAGAGAGTAGCGTTTGCTGAAAGGCTCAGGCATGACCTCCCGGCTCGTCCCATAAGGCAGACGAACGCAACAGAGCACGGGAAATGGAGAAGGCAGCTGCTGTACGACCCGTGTTGGTCCTGGTCCCACGGTGAAGTAGCGGGAAGAAGCGAAGTCTTGGCAAACTACTCCAATTTTGTGTTACAAGGTACCGAGAATAAAATAGGAACAGGTGGCCACTGGCAGTCTAAAGCGAGAAGGACGACTATCGAGTGTACATGAAGAAGACGTTCCTGGTAAGAAAGTCAGTCGCCGCGGGTGAGGAGGTTTTGTTGGATAATACGCACTCTCTGTCGGTCAAGTCAAGGAAAGCCGCCTTCTCGCGCTCTCGCTCGATGTCCTCCTCCGTCCAGCCCTTCTGTTCTGCGAGGGCTGCGAGAGCCGCCCGCTTTTGTCTGTTCAAGCGAACGTTCATCCAGGCCATCAGCACGTTAGCCATCATCATGACGGCGGTCAGGACGACGATGGCAGCCTTGCCAGGAATGTAGCCGGGGGCATCCTTCGGCAGGAAAATGTAGGTGCCGACAACGCTGCCAGCCTAGGTGATCCATGTTAGTCAAATTCAGGAAGGGAGATGTGAGGCACATACCCCGAATGTAAAGAGTGTCATGGAGTTCGCGGTGACCTTCTTCGTGTGTCCCGACATGTTGCTAGCATTCCACGCATAGCAAAGAGGGAAGCCAGGCGCGGAAAGACTGCCAAGGTAACTCGCGAATTGCAAGACACCACGCATCCCCGAGTATTGCATGGTTGTCATGATGATCATGCCGACCAAAGTCGGGATCGTGAAGATGAGAACGAGGAGCATGCGATCCTTGAAGTAGTCGGAGATGTACCCTCCACCAACGACGGCGATGCCCGCAATGAGACCGGAAGGCATGCCCAGCAGCAGTGCCTGCTGACTCGTCCAGCCGAAGCTCTTCGTGATGATGTTGTTGAAAGCGCTGTTTCCACCGTTCGGAATGCCGATGCAAAGAATGATGAGAACCATGATCCAGGTGCGGACATCCTTGAAGGTCTCGATGATCTGATACTTCTTGATGTGCTTGTTGTGTGTTCCGGACTGGTCCAGGCGAACTCGCTCGAGGGCAGCGATCCTCTCCTCCTCCGTGAGGAAGCGAGCGTTCACAGGAGAGTCAGGAAGGAGTGCAACCACCCAGACGCCAACGCAGATAGCCATGATACCGAGCACAATGTACAGCAGCTTCCACTGAGCAATAGGACCGTTGTAGTTGGTGATGCCGTAGGCAATGGCTCCGCCAATGATGCTTGTAGATGAATTCCCAGCATAGAACCACCCTTTTTTGCGTCAGCTCTTGGATAGTCCAACCACATGAGTTGCGAGAGCACAAACCTATGCGACTTGCCCGCTCCGACTGTTTGTACCACATGCTGACAATGAGAATAAGCGTGGGGGACACGCAAGCCTCCAGCATGCCGAGGAAGAAGCGGAGTGCGTAGAAGCCAGCAAAGTTGTAGCAGACGGCCTGCAGGCGCTCAGACAGGAAGACTTGCCATACGAAAAGACGCTTACGTGAAGACAGATGAGGACACCCCAAACGATGATATGGGTTCCCAGATACTTCGCCAACGGGAACTTCTGACCCAGATACTGGGTCGGGAACATCCAGACGAGGAAACCCATGTAGAAAGCTTGGGCAACATCATTGTACCAGATGCCGGTGACGGGGAAGCCCATAATACTCGCGTAACTCAGACTGCAACCTAGGTTAGCCTAAACACGGAGCAACGAGAATGCGAATTCGTACATGTTCTTATCGAGGAACTGTCTGTAGCATGGTCAGTATGTGCTGCGAGTCAAGATGTCGACAAGCGTACGTGAAGTAAACAGCGATGAGAATGGGCATGACGTGCCAGTCAATCTTCCGCCTGAGGCGGGCATAGTACTTGTCATCGAACTGGCGCGCCTCAGCGCCGACGAGCTTCAGCGCATCGTCGACATCGGTAGTGTCAGTGTCGCTGCGGTCGTCAGCAGGAACAGACTTGATGCCAGCTTCTGCTTCGTAGACCTTCTTTTCGTCGATAGGCTCGATGACGTCCTCAATGACAGGAGTAGGACCAGGAGCGGACATCGTGACAATGGCTGGACCAGAGGGAGAAGTATCCGAAGGCTCAGGAACGCAGATGGAAAGATGCGTCTAGAGAGGCGACCAATGTCGACTTGCACTTTTATACCCTGTCCACTCCGTTCGAGAAGTAAGGCACGCTCCGGGACATCCTGGCCAATTCCGGAAAGGGAGGATCGAGCGAGCCATCCGCACGGACCGTTATCATTCACGGCGATATTGCCAAAAATGTATGTGCAGAAGCCATATGGCCTGACCAGACAAGTTGGAGTGACGAAGACTGAAGAGGCACACCGCCTGATTGTCGAAGCGCAAGGAGCAATATTGGCGCGCTCAACCGATAACCTGAACTCCACGTGGGGTCCCGTGGTGGCTGTCCCCACCGTTATCTTGGTTCGGAACTTCACAACGCTTGCTCATTATCTCTCGCAACCCTAGTAAAATCCGGTCGCCAAACGGACGCATTACCTGCTTCATGACATCAATAAAGACCGGCTCCATTGAAAAGGTTCAGGGGCGTGCTTAAATTAGCAACAACCTTTTTTCACCGGCTGATCACCGCCGGCTCGACTTGAAGCTGCTAAAAAGAAACTTTTGAATGTGTTTCCCCGCAAAAGCTCGCTGATAAGCACTCTCTCCAGTTTGCGCAGTAATGTGCTGCCGAGCTGGAGCGTACTTCCGAAACGCCAGCGACCTCCCGAGCGCCCCCGACTCGGGGTCACTACCGGTTGTATTGTCGGTCATCTTTCTTGACATTGACGTCGATCGAAGGGCAGAATGTGAGAGAATCTATGAACGTCAAGAGTGCGAACCGTGCCCGTGGCCTGACATGATGATATGTATGCTTCATAGCATTGATGTTCATAGCATTGATGTTCGACGGCCGAGGAATGCCCTGTGTTGATGTCTACGGCAGTTGACTTCCGCTCAATCAAGCTCGCAGGGTCGAAGTCGTCGAGGAAATGGTCCCATGTAACACCAGATAAGTCGGTTTTGGAGCGGCTACCCTTGAGCGTATACAAAAGGAGGCTCACCTGACGGTCGTGACCGTTTGTCAATGGAGAGGGTTGACGTGGGGTGGCCCAGTCAAAATTGTGATGCCCTGTGATACAAACTTGTGGGGCCAACTGCCCCCCTGTCACGCGCCAGACACGGATAGTTTTCATCTCGATACGTGCGATTCGGCAGGAGAATAACGGGTCGAAATGAACGAAGAGGCGGCTGTGATATTAGTCGTCGATCGAGAGGTGGTCTTCCAACCCGTGGGAAACGCTGAACACAGATGGCAGGCTCCGATCGGCCCCGCTTCCCCACTCCGAACGTCTCCGCGTCAAAGCGTTCCTTATCCACTCCAGGATGTATGCGAGTGCATAGAGAAGTCGGTAGAAAAGCGGGTCGTGCCACCACATTTCCTGCGTTCGCTTCCGGATGCCAGATACGCGGAGAGGAGCCCATTGCAGTGAGCCGTCCCTTCATGAACGTACAGGGTCGCCTTTCATGGGCGCAGGGGCAAGAGCCCTGCATCCACCGCGTGGAGTTTGATTAAGAAGGCTGAAGCCGTACGGGCGCCCCAGTGTTGAATAGCTTTCGGCATAATAGCTGAATTGCTGATGCCGAACGATCATATCAGCTCTTCGGCCTCCCAGGAAGTTTTAACTCAGATCTCTTGTGTTCGTCGACATTCTCTACGAAGAACTTGCGTTTGAAGTCTAGTTCGCAAGATGGCATAGGAACAAGCAGCGGAAGGGGGGAGCGAAGGAGCGGAAGGAGATCAAAGCAAAGAAGCGCTGAGGGATAACGGCGCCTATCGGACCGCGGCATCTCGGCATTTACTAACGGTTGACGGTTGAACCCTTGCACCGCCACTAACTTCCCCTCACTTTTTCAGCCTCATCGACCATCTCACCAGTCCGATCTCTACGCCAAACGTGGTCAAAGATGGCGCTGAATTCCTCAGTAACATCACTATGGTCGTCACATAGACAAAGGTCAAAGATTAACCTTAACTCTATCCCTCCTCCTACACCACCACCGGTACCTGTTATCCCTACCGATGTGTTGCTCCCTGTCCCGGAGTTACTGCCGACTGAGCGGACGGATGTGCCTCCGACTGCGCCGAGTACTCCTCCCTCACACCCGCCAACACCGCCGCCTATCGCGCCCACATCTACAGGACTAGCTGGGGTTGACACTTCGGTCAGCTCACCTAGAAAGCGGCCGGCAACAACTTCGAAAGCAAGCACCTCAAAACGCCCCAAACCCACTCCTGCTCCCGAACGCCCTCCTCCGCCCATCCGGCTCTCCCAGCTCGGGGGAGTTCAACCTCAAATCGACCAGCTCCTACGCGCCATAGGCCGACCACTGCGATTTCCCGAACTCTATCTACGCTTGGGGACGAAACCACCCCGAGGAGTGCTCCTGCATGGGCCCCCTGGATGTGGGAAAACTATGCTGGCGAATGCTGTAGCGGGCGAGTTGGGTGTCCCGTTCATCCCGGTCAGCGCACCGAGCGTGGTGGCGGGAACATCTGGCGAGTCGGAGAAGGCGTTGAGGGGGTACTTCGACGAGGCCGCCGTATGTCCCACTCGTGCTTCAGTCTGCTTCATTACTGACAGCTCCCTCAGAAATTGGCGCCATGTATACTGTTCTTTGATGAGGTCGATGCCATTACGCCAAAGCGGGACAATGCTCAACGAGAGATGGAACGGCGCATTGTCGCCCAACTCCTGACATGCATGGATGGTATGTGACCATCCGTCTACCATCATCTCGAAAGCTTACAATCTGTCAGACATGTCATGGGAAAAACTTGACAACAAGCCCGTAATCTTCATCGCCGCTACCAACCGGCCCGACTCGATCGACCCTGCGCTCCGCCGCCCAGGGCGATTCGACCTTGAAATAGAGATGCCCATCCCAGACGAGAACGCGCGCGAGCAGATCCTGCGTGTGCAAGCAGAGAAGCTGACTCTATCGGGCGACGTCGACTTCCGGCTGCTGGCCAAGCTCACGCCGGGGTTTGTGGGTGCGGACTTGGAGGCTCTGATGACTGCTGCTGGAGAGTGTGCGGCGGATCGGATATTCAACGAACTGGCTGCTGCTCCGGCGTTACCCGCTTTGGCGGCAGGGGAGAGCGATGTCAGCATGGACGATGACCCGCCTTCTGCCGTCGTCAAGAACGAATCAAAACCGACTTTCTCGTCTCTCTTCTTCTCTATCCCCAATCCGCTTTCTCCTGAACTTCTTGCGAACCTGGCCCTTACACCGAACGACTTCATGTCCGCCATCCCGCTCATCACACCATCGTCGAAACGGGAAGGCTTCCCCTCGCCGCCCAGCACATCCTGGTCGGACATCGGCGCCCTCCACGGCGTGCGGCAAGAGCTTCACATGGCCATCGTACAACCTATTCGCCGACCAGAGGTGTTCAAGCGGCTCGGCATATCCGCCCCGCGTGGTGTACTCCTCTGGGGTCCACCAGGAAACGGCAAGACCCTCCTGGCACGAGCAGTAGCCAGCGAAGGCAGAGCAGGGTTCATCGCGGTCAAGGGACCCGAGCTTTTGAATAAGTACGTCGGCGAAAGCGAACGCTCTGTCCGAGCCGTCTTCGCCCGTGCAAGAGCTAGCTCGCCATGCGTGATATTCTTCGACGAGATCGATGCACTCGTTCCACGCCGATCGGACAAGCTTTCAGAAGCAAGCACGAATATCGTCAACACTCTTCTGACTGAGCTGGATGGCCTCTCGCAGAGAAAGGCGATCTACGTTATCGGCGCTACCAATCGGCCGGATATGATCGACCCTGCTCTGCTGCGGCCAGGAAGGTTCGATAAGCTGCTATATGTCGATCTGCCGAAAAGTGTGGAGAGAGTGGAGATAGGCCGGACGGTAGTGCAGAGGGAGAAGGTGCCTATCCGTGGTGGGCTGGAGGGTGACGACTGGAGAGCGATTGAGTCGCTTTTGGCGAGCGATGCTGCGGACGGCATGAGTGGTGCAGACATCGCTGCCCTCGTTACTGAGGCTGCTACCACAGCCTTGCGCGACGCGCTAGGTGAAGCTATGCACCAGTCACATGAGAAGGACGACTTGCACGGCCCAAGCACGGAGCAGTCTATGCGGGAACAGGCGGAGGCTGAGGGGATCTTCGTGGAACGTCGACACTTTGAGGAGGCGTTCGGGAACGTTGGGCGGAGTGTCAGCGAGAGCATGCGTAGGCGGTATGAGGCATTACGGCGCAAGTTTGAGGGAGTGAGGGTACGAGGCAAGGGTGTAGATGAAGAGAAGGACGAGGTCTCTCTGGACGACGAGGTCGCTGCAGGGGAGGGAGACGCACAATGACACTGTACAACACGCATTCTATCCACCATATAACCTAATAATAGAGATATCCCGCTGCTTCCCCGCATATCATCACGATGCTCCAGGCATCCTCGGCGAATCCGTTCCAGCCTGGAAGGTCAGAGCGCCCATTCGCTCGATCAAGTCATCCGTATTACTTGCTGCCTTCGCCTTCTCTGCCTTAAAGCGCCGGCTGAGTTCTTGCATGAGCTCTTTATGACTCATGCCTGGTTCTGCCGCTTTCAGATCTTTCATGTGCTCCTTCAAGTACTCTATAAAAGTGGTTAGCGCTTCTTGCCGCAGATGGGGTTAGGATCGTACCTTGGAACGCTGTTCGCTTGCTCGGCGAGCAGGTCTGGAACATTGGCTCCAGCTTGCCCTTACATCCACCGCAAACGTGCTGATCCGGATTGATCGACTTCGAGTGCCGGCCGTATGTCTTCCCACAGATAGGATTCGTACAGCGCCACTCGTATTTGTAGGCAATCTCGTAATCATGTTTTGTCTGCGGTCGATTAGATCACGGTTCCGAAGCGCGAGACCCGACCGTACCGTAACCTCGATGTCTGGCCGACACCTCATGACCTTCCTTCCCCAAGCTTTGAACGCACGCCCATGCGCTGGCTGAATCTCGCCATCGATCACCCAACATGCCAGATGGCACAGCTCATGAGCGACTGTATTCAACACGCGCTCTAGAGCGATAGTCGTCAGTACGTCCCATGGCTGCATGGTGCCAAGCACAACAGACCTTCGTTATCAAGCACCTTGGTAGATAGCTCGATAGAACACTGGTGAATATCGTCCCCATTCTCCTTCCGTATGCGTTTCCAGTTCGCCCGACCGGCAGTAGTGTTCAACCGCTTGGACCATATCAGCTGGATATCAGGCGGTATTTTGCCGCCGAATACGCGCGAGTTGAGCTGGGAGACGGTGTCTTCTGCCAGCTGCTCGAGTTGAGCCTGGAGGGCTTTCTTGCCCCTGCCTGGGGTCTTCCGGGGCGTAGTAGTTGCGCTTTTTGCTGGTGTTCGGCGAGGCCTTGGCGTTGTCGGTGCTTTTCGGGGTGGGGTGGAAGGCTCGTCATCGGAAGACGACAGACGAAGGATACAGTCATCGTTGACGTCCTGAATGATATTCTCTACACTCCTCGTTGATGGTGTCTGGAAGATATCTTGTTGACGAGGTAGCGAGCTTGACGGAAATTTGGGCGCAGCCTTCTTAGCTGGTCGACGAGACGCCTCACTGAATCTGGTTAGTTAGTCCCAATGGGCGATATGACGGGTCTTACAAGAACAGCATGCCCTCATTGTCATCTGGACTCGATGACAAGGCTTCATCAACGTGATCTGTTGGTGGCGGACGTGGTGGAATAGCTGGCCTGGGACGAGCCGCGGGAGGTGGTGCTTCATCGTCCGATGACAGGAGTTCAATGACTTCGACTTGCTTCACAGATGTCGGTTGTTTCGTAGGGTTCCTCTGTCTAGGAGTGTCAGGTGGGCGAGTCATTGAGGTGGGCTTGGGGGAAATGAGCAATTCGCGAATCGATGGGAGGCTGTCATCCGAGGATAAATCGGCCTGCCCTGTCAGAGCCTTGCTACTCAAAGGTGTTTTGTGGTTCATGGGCGGGCTTCAAAGGACGTCAGCAGGTTTCACGAAGCAGGTCTCGGGGATTTATGCGTACTATCGAGAGCCATAGTCTTCTCCCGTATCTTCAGACTCGCTGTCTATCAACAGAGCAGCATGTCCCCTCTCGGCCTCGCTGTCCTCAACGAACATTCCAACCGATCGCCAATACGCAGTCGTTCGTCTCTCCCTGCGAGCGCTGTTCCATCCCGAGAATAGGATATGATCTTGTGAGACCAATGTATCTGTTCGAGATGTTGAGCTGAGTGTAGTGACAGCATCTCGTGGTTGTTTGGCTGCATTGGCAGCTTGGCGGGCTGGGGTGTAGTGTAGTGACTGCTTGGGCTTGCTTGGTGACTGTATCGGTGGCCGGGAGCTCAGAAGCTGATCAAGGGTCGGAACGTCGCTGAACGTCTGCACGCTGTCTGTGAGCTCTTCAGGTATATCAGACCAATTGTGGGTATCCATGCTGTAAGTGCTTGCTTGTTGGGTTGGGACCCAGAAGCCGGGCGACGAGCACAGCGTTGCGAACGAAGAGCTCAACGTTGGACGCGTCGGAGAGTGAACGGAAACAAAGCGCGTCACGCGACTGATTTCTCTTTCCGAAAGTTCGTACGTAACGAAGACCTCCCTGCATCTTTCTGCTGGGTGTGTCATGCCTCACGCATTGGTCCTTATCAATACGATTCCCCTGAAACTGCCTTCTCAGAAGTCGAAGTCACCGGTAATAGAAGAACATTCATAGTCAGGGGACAACTCGCCAAGCGCGGGTTGTGGGCTGCCTTATCGTTCCCTTCTTGTGTGCTGGAATCTCGCCGAATGGCTCGATGCTTCTCACCGTCTGCGCAGTGGGGCAATGATACCAATTTGTTGGCGACTATGTAGTCATTCTTGCTTAGAGGTTGTACTTGTTCTAGTGTCTCTGGCAACCGACTGGGCCAGAACATGCCTCTTGCTATGAAAGCTGAGAAAGATGCAGAGCTTGCGTCTGAAGTCGTCGTACCTGTATCAGCTGAGGACGAACAATTGGAGCAACTGGGGTAAGCTTCTCTTGCGAACCCAAAAGCTGCTCCATAACCTGCTTCAGGTACAAGCATGAGCTCGTGCGAGAGTTCCGGTCATGGAGCACTATCTCTTTTGCGACGTCTATCCAAGGATGTGTTGCTACGATTGCTTCGACTATCAATACCCCGCTTTTACTTGGTGGACCGGCGACGACAATATGGGCTTGGTTTTTTGGCTCGTTTGGTGGGGCGGCGCTTGCGATCTCTGTTGCTGGTCATGCCTCTCCAAGCTTCCACAGACTGCATGCTGAACTGCTGAAATAGAGCTGATCAGCGCGTATCCAACTGCCGGAGGTTCGTTTCGCCTTGCATTCTGCTAATGTATGTGCTGATAAGTGCCATCAGGCATCTACACCTCCGCGGCATTCGTAATCCCCGCCCGCCTCCGCCCCGCCGTCTGCTGGACAATAGGCTGGATAACGCTCATCAGCCAACTAGCGACCACGGCCTCCGTCAACTTCGCTACGGCAGAGATGATCCTCGCTGCCGTTGTAATCGGAACGGATGGGACGTATACTCCTACGCCTGGGGAGACGATCGCCGTCTATGTGGGGCTGAACTTTGCGATTGGGGTGTTTGATTCGTTGCCGACTAGGTGGTTGCATAAGACTGCGCAGGTGTATGGTACGTCTTCAGAGCTTCTGGCATGCGCGCGAAGTGATAAGGGGCAGCGATCTTCAATGCGCTCGGGACAATTATCGTCACTCTCGCCGTACCTATCGCTGCCGCAAGGGCGGGTACGATCAACCCTTCCAGCTGGGTCTGGGGTTCCGTAAGTGCGATGACATCTACTGAATGACGCTAACACGTTCGCAGATCATTGATTCGAGTGGGTTCTCCACCACGCCCTCTTGAAAAATGACCATTGACGATAATGGAAGCCGGGTACAACAACCGCCCCTTCGCCTTCTTCCTCGGGATCCTGAGCGTCGCCTGGGTGTTGACGGACTACGACGGCACCGCCCACCTAAGCGAAGAGATCAAGAACGCCGCTATGGTCGCCCCCGTAGCAATCATGTGGGCAGTGGGGCTGACGACGTTCTTTGGGTTTTGGTTGAATGTCGGGTTGATGGTGCGATCTCTTTCCTGCTGCTTCCCTTTCGCTTTCCTGCTTCTTCCCTGGAACCTTCCTACTTCTCCCTCTGGCCGAGCGTTGGCAAGCAGGATGAACGGAATGAACTGATGACGCTGAGCAGTATGGAGCAGGCGATATTGCACAGCTGCCAGGTCCGACAGGGATGGCGTTCGCCCAGATCCTGTGGAACAACCTCGGAAAGGCGGGGACGATCGTCATCTGGATTATTGTCATTATTGTCGAGCTGCTTACGGGTGGTGGGTCCACTCGTTTACTGGTGGTGGTGCGTGTTCTGATGGGAGGCAGTGGTTTGCCAGTTGGCGTGTATTAGGAGCATATATGCGCTTTCGAGGGATGTGAGTTGGTCCACGTGTGGAAGGAGAGGAGTGTTGATCTTCTCTGGAGGGGCTGCTTCCTGATATGCGAATCTTGGCCAAAGTTTCGCGGTTGACGAAGTGAGCAGTTGCGTCAACACCCCATCTAGCAGTTCTGATCCAGCACAGAACACCCATCAACGCCTCCATCTTCACAGCCCTCATCGCCTCCCTCCTCGGCCTGCTCTACCTCGGCTCCCCCGTCGCAATAAACGCAGTATTCAGCATCACAGCCGTAGGACTCGACATAACCTACGCGATCCCCACCCTCTTCCGGCTTCTGTCGCTCCGTTTCCCCAGCTGGGAAATCCGATACAAGCCGGGCCCGTTCAGCTTAGGGAGGTGGAGCGCACCGGTGTGCACGTACGCGGTGGTGTGGACGGCGTTCGAGGCGGGGATACTGGTCATGCCGCAGGTATATCCGGTGGATGCGCAGACGATGAACTATGCTGGTCTGCCCTTCTCTTTCATCTCAACTAGCTTGAGCCTGCTAACATTCGTGGTGTGTGTGACAAAAAGGTCCAATACTGGGGTTCGTGATCCTTCTCTCGTCATTATGGTA
This sequence comes from Dacryopinax spathularia, assembly GCA_037974965.1. Taxonomy (NCBI): domain Eukaryota; kingdom Fungi; phylum Basidiomycota; class Dacrymycetes; order Dacrymycetales; family Dacrymycetaceae; genus Dacryopinax; species Dacryopinax spathularia. The sequence goes on along the minus strand of JBBPFI010000017.1, from coordinate 793,671 downwards.
CATCATACACGCCGTACGTCCCTTACTTCCCCTAGTTCCCGTGAAACGCGCGTAAGCGCGCAACGTCTGCGGGCGCTAGCATGTTTCAGGACGATATGCTGACCCTGACCCTGATCTGATTTTGTTCGGCCCCGAAAAACAGAATAAATGGTACGCCGGTCCAGCGGGCGGCACGCTTGGAAGGAGCAGCAACAACGTTAGCGCGAAAAGCGGGGACGCGAAAGGGAACCGCGGCGTTGGGGACGCTGAGCGGGTGCCGCGGACCGGCTCGGAGGAGAGTAGGGAGTAATAGGACGGAGGCGAAGAGTGCGGAATTGGCTTGTGTGTGGGTGAGAAAATGGGGTGGGAAAATATAGGAGCGGCGCAATTTACGTGAAATGAGCTCGGCATCCTTCGCTACATTTGCAAGCTGCTGTAATTGCAGTCAGTAATACACCTCACAATTGTCCTACCCAGAAGGGTAACTCCACCTCCCAATCCAGCGCCCAAAACCTCTCTTAAAGACGCACGTGCAGGCCAAGCCGACCCCCTCCGATCCCCTCCCTTTACGCGAAAGGTCTCTGCTGCTCCAACCGGGGCGGGATCGGCTGGGGCCGCGTTGCTGTTTGCCTTCGAGCGACCCTTACGGCTTGGTGGGATCTTGATTGGCCTGGCCTGATCTGAGGAGAACATACAGGTAACGTGAACTTTTGTCCGGCGTGTCCGGTGTCCGGCGGACACCAGACGCGCCGGACAAGCTGAGTTTCAATATGGGGTCCTTTTTTGCTTCCGTTAGGCGCATTTTGTTGCTTCCATAGGACCCTAGAGAGCGGCTGTGGGCACAGCCGCTCTCTAGGGTCCTATGGAAGCAAAAAAACGCAGCCACAAACGGAAGCAAATGCGAGAAGAAATCAAATTAATAAAATTCTAATAATTTTATATTTTTTTATTACACATCACATTTTTTACTTCACTCATTCTTCATTAGTTTTATGTTCATTGAAAATTTGAATGAAATTGAACAAGCAAAAATTGAATTAAAACAAATGGTTTTTGCGGCTGTGCGCGTGCACAGCCGCAAAAACCCTAACTTCAGAAAATCGATTATTAAAGCATTTGCTTCCATATTTGTCAGCATGGAAGCGAGATGCTTCCATGCTGACGAAGATGGAAGCAAATGCTTCCTTTTTTGGTTCCGGCCGGACGCCCGGCACGCCGGACGAACCTGCACGGAACCTGGATGTACTGGATGTACTGGATCTGACCCCTACCGGAATCTATTATTTTTTGCCCCAACCCAAAATGGCCGAGGTGTGATCGTCGGTGGCACACCGTCTCATTCGCAGAGCGGTCGGATGGGGGGGAAAGAACTGAGGATGAGAGCGGGCGGGCGTGTCTCGTCTCCACGTTCTCCTCTCCCTCCTTTTCTCGTGTTAGCGACGAGCACTAGACTAGAGTGGGCGCATATAGACTCTTGCGCTCGCCTGTTGCTCCTTCATTCACTCTCTCGCCCTCCCTCGCCCTCCTCTCACTTATCCGCAGCCCTGCACTCCTTTGAGGGCTCATCTCCTCTCATAGACTATAGAAGAGAAGAGAGATATGGCAGCTGTCGCTACCCCTCCTTCCATGCCGGAGCAGACGGCAGACGGAGAGCGTATCCATGTCACTGAGGGCATGCACAAGTACATCGTGCCCGATTTCACTATCAAGGATCTGCTCGACGCTATCCCGGCGCACTGCTTCAAGCGGAGCGCGTTCCGGTCGTCCCTCTACGTGTGCGTCCCTCAACCTTCTCCTTCCTCTCGCTGTTCTGACAGAAAGATAGCGTCTGGGACTTTTCCCTGATCGCAGCTCTCGTCTACGCCGTCACCCAAGCCAACGCCTACCTCCAGACCCTCCAGCTCGGCACCTACGCCAACTTTGCAGCCCAAGCCGCGATCTGGAACGCGTATTGGTTTGCTGCCGGCCTGGTCGGGACGGGTATCTGGGTTATCGCCCATGAGTGCGGGCACCAGGCGTTCTCGGAGAGCAAGACGATCAATAACGCTGTTGGGTTTGTTTTGCATTCTGCGTGCGTCCATCTTTTCCCCTTCGCTGTGAGAAAGTGGAGCTGATAGTGTGTTATGTGTAGGCTCGGCGTGCCGTATCACTCCTGGCGTATCTCCCACGGCAAGCACCACGCCGCCACGGGCCACCTAACCCGGGACCAAGTCTTCGTTCCCTGGACCCGCAGCGAATACGGCCTCCCGCCCCTCGACGAGAACAGAGAAGACCCCCAGGGCCGCTGGATCGCCGATAGCGTCCGGCAGGAGCTGAGGGATGCGTTGCAGGAGACTCCGGTGTATCAGGTGTATAAGCTGCTTGTGCAGCAGTTGGGAGGGTGGCAGACGTATCTCTTGACGAACGTCTCTGGCCAGCTGAGTTACCCGAAGGGCACCAACCGTGAGTCTGCTTTATCTCTTCTCTCCTGGGATCGTGTGGCTGATGAGATGCGGCAGACTTCAACCCCAAATCGGTCATCTTTGATGCGCGCCATTTCTGGCAGATCGTCGCTTCGGACATTGGCATTGCGATGTGGCTCGGCACGCTCATCGCTTGGGGCTACTACCGCGGTTTCAGTGAAGTCGCGCTGTACTACCTTCCCGTCTACTTCTGGGTGAACCAGTAAGTTCCCTCTCTTTGCGCATATATCAGGGTAGTACTCACGCTGCGCCCAGCTGGCTGGTCATGATCACCTTCCTGCAGCACACCGACCCTCTCCTCCCGCACTACCGCGGCGGCATGTGGACCTTCCCGCGCGGCGCGCTCGCCACGATCGACCGCACCCTGCTCGGCCCGATCGGCGCCTACGTCCTACACGGCATCGCCGAGACGCACGTCGCGCACCACGTGCACAGCAAGATGCCGCACTACCATGCCTGGGCCGCCACCGAAGCGCTCAAGCAGAGGCTCGGGCCGTGCTACATGCGCAGCGAGGAGAACATGTTTGTCAGCCTGTGGAGGTCGTATAGGGAATGCAAGTTTGTGGAGGATAGGGGGGACGTCGTGTTCTTTAAGAATGCGAGTGGGCAGGCGAAGGCCGTGGCCGTGTTTGGGGGCGAGAAGGGCGGGATTAGTGATTCTGGCGTGGAGGTGCAGTAGGCGGTGGGCGTCGGGGCGTCCTGCGTCAGCAGGCGCTATGCGTCTGTTGGCATCCGGTGTCTCTGGGCGTCGTACGTCGTCTCGGCCAGGATTGGGAGAAAGAGGAGGATGGAAGATTGGAGCTTTTGAGAGATGATGTTGCTAGACAGCAGACAGAAAGGCATTGATAGCATTGATAGCATAGCGAGAGACCACTACTCATGAATTGATTGCAGGGCTGCTGGAAAGCGCCAAGTTTGATCACTGTTTGCCTGTCTTCTCGCGCGGCGCAACACAGATGATCGGAAGTTGCGACCAGCATGTATGCGTACACTGCCGCGGGCGTACACTGTCGCCAAATAATGCGATCGGCCGCGAGCTACCTTCTTTGCTTCGTTATCCTAACGGAGTTGTGGGTCACTCACCGCCTTCGGCTGTACGTGCCTACAACGGATCTCGGAGACTGGAGAGGGTGGCTCTCCGTTCCGCACTTTTGGCTGCGATATTAACGCGCAAGGCCGGCGAGGCTCTACGAACCCGTCCCAGTACGCGCGAGCTTCCCCGACATGGACGTCTGCTAGTCCCTGCAAGGACCAGGGCCGCCAGTTCTATTCCTGGAATCCACCGAGGGTCGGAAATGGCCAGGACAAACATTCAGCGCTTCCCATCGGCCGTCCCTGCCAGATCTCAGATCACCTCAAACATGTATGGGTAGGGCGCGTAATAACGGCGGCCCGGCGAGAATCGAGATAAGATCCTAGCTGCTGTAAACGAGTCGGCGAGCATGCCGTACGATGCCAAGACCTCGCCTGCCAGGAGGTTGAAGAAGATGACGGGATGCTTCGTGAGAGTGAGAAGCCCGCGGAGAGTGGGTTTGGCTGGCCCGCAAGTCTGCGTCTCCCCCACTCAGGTATGGGAGGTCAAAAGCTCCAAGCTGGCTCCAGAAGCAGCAGAACAGATATCCATATTAGTGGTGTATTTTTGTGTAGCCTAGTGTAGCAGAATTCTTGGGGAGTGACAGGAACAGCGGACCTGAGTGGTATGGTGCACTCAAGCTGGCAAGGTGATTCATCATGAGTGGGCTTTAGACATGGAGTCTAAGATGTTTGTGAGGGTCTTACTCGTCTGTGTGCACCTGTTTTGATCCACAGAGAATGTGCTGATGATCTGAAATGCGTGAGGATTAGATCAAGCTTGGGGAGGCAGGCAAGTGGAGCGTACCAGTAAAACGCGAGGCGGCGGGGGGTACCTGGACCTCCTTTTTGTGCCAGTGGTCGCAGCGGTGGAAGAGTGCCCACCCCCACCCCAAGCTGGGCAGATGCATACAAGCAAGTGGCCATCTGCGTACCATGGAGCAGCATTACCCTGAATGCACGACTTGCGTTCATCCAACCCAAAACTGTCAAGTGAGTTTGGCCTGGTGCGTCCAATGCATGCAGCTTCTCATCTGGGCCATCCACCACAGTGACAGCCGGAAAGAGGGAGGCGGCCGAAACAACAATCTGCCCTGGCCAGTTTGTGGATGGTCCTAGTGCAGAGGAACATGAGTAATGCAGACATGTTGAACGATTGGATACCTTACCTGCATGACAGGGGATGGAAAAGTCAGGCTCTCATAGTTGGATGGATTGGATGACGAGCTGCTCCACTTGCTGGCTGGAGGATTTGTGGGTATGGCTCTGTTGGGCGGCGTTCGAGGTGCACTTTCATCCATCAGGGTTAGTGGGGGGTGCATGGTTGCCCAAGCCCGCTGCGTTGGACATGATGGTGGAGTAGGCAAGACGTTTGTTGCTGCCATCCTCACTTCACGGGGAATGCTTATGTACCACACATCCTCAATTACCACGTGGCAAACATGTGTTTGCTGGCATCATGGTTGCTTGCTGCCAGCATGTCACTGCCACACAACACACAACCCTCAGTGATGGACATGATTTTGCAGTCACCATGACAATAACTCCAGATCCCTATGTGCAACTCTTTCCCCTATTACCACCATCTCTTGGAGTGGTGTTTAGGGCTGGCCTTCCACTGACTAGGGGCTACTTAGGGAAATAGGGCCCGAGGGGCTACTAGAGGAACTGCGCCTTCATGGCGGGGCTATTGGAGGAAATATCTCTACTTCAAACACACTGACCATTATTGATAACTTCAGCCTGTTAGTTCACTCCATTATTGTTTGATGAGACTTGCCACTGGCCACTGCAACCCTCCTTTTCTCTACTGACAGCTTGATTGCTCTTTCCCAGCTTTGTCTTTTTGTTGATGATGCTCTGAACAGATCGCTAGCACTACCAATTGGATAGACATGGATGACTGTGACCCCATCAATGTAATCCCTGCAAGCAACTGGTACTTGAGGTCTGGTCACTGCATACACCTTGGGAATACAGCTACCTACCAAGATGTTAAATGAATGGGATACAGGTTGAACTGGCCCTGTAGGTTGTGCCACATTATGCAGAGTGAACTGCAAGAAAGAGAAGCTCAGAAACAAGACATCAAGACATTTTTTTTGGCATTTTGGGGGGGTTAAACAAGCAAACAAGTAAAAATGAAAAAACAGACTCAAACATCATAAGGTGCTTCTGTTTCAATATTGGCAAAGAGCATTGAGACACTTTATGAGGTCTCTATGTCAAGATCACAGGCGAGCAAGGAACCCAAGCAGCAGAAAGATTCAACCCAGAGACCAAGCAAAGTAGTGCCGTTCCCGATGGACCTTCCCAAGTGCAAGAAAACAGTTGGAAAAGGCATGGCCAGATCCTAATAGTGGTTGCGGCAACACGGACAGCGGGTGGCAACCAGATCCTGTAACAATAGCACGAGCAAGAGCCTTATTGAAATACTGGTGTTGCTGTAATAATTCTGAAACTAGAACATCTGCACAGTCCTGTAAACAAGTGACATTATGTATTGGTTCATCTGATTACCTGCTCTTAGCGCATTCGGAGTGGCCGGTGTCTGCCATGTGGGCAGTGACAGATACAGGGCTCTTTTCCTTAGAAGCTCCAGAAGGACCTGCTGTAGCTTTAGGAGTGGATATTGCTGAGGCAGGAGCATTGGCAGGGGTGGCACACTTCTTATAAGGTGAAGCAGACTTAGCGGATCTGGGCTTTTTGTTTCGAGGGAGAGCTTTGAGCTGCTAGAACGAGAGTCAGATTCATGTTGTCGTTGAGACTTTCGGATGGGTTGAGGAGATGAGCCAGTTGGGTGTCTTGCCGATGAAGGGCAGCAGAGGGTAAAATATCCAGTTGCCGGTTCTTTCCGAAGACTGCAGTTTCATATATCTCGAGGGACAAGATAGCGTCTTCAGTTCATGAACAGCCAGTAAGCATCTGCCCGGGCCTCCGTAGATGCGAAGTCCCAGACGTGCAGTTGATCGCGCCGCGGGAGCTTGACGAGGCTGCAAAGGCAGCTTAGCCGTATCAAGCCACTTCTGCTTAGGACTGGTCTGTTTGCAAGGAGTGGGCCAACATAGAACACCGGGCTTCAGGAGTGCGCGACTTCTGCCTTGGTGGTTAGCACGGAAGATCAACACCGCAGTACACACACACTCGGAGAAGTACAAGCCAGTCGTATCCACTGGGTGACCATGATGAAGCACTCCTTTCCCACGGTAGCATCATTTGATTGCTAATGGCGATGGCGATATCGCTGGTGCTGCGGTGAATGTCGACGCCAATATTGGCTAGGTGTTGAGGTAACGCATGAGACTACTACTGGTGGTTGCTTCAACATCGTGTCTTCGGTCCGGTATCTTCGCTCCTTGCAAGTCGGGCATGTCTCGTCGGGGTTACAACAGCCAATTGACTGGCACAAGCAAATCAGGTCCGAATTCTCCGGAGAGTTGTCAGTCCGAATGAGCGCCATCAATATAAAAGGGTAGTCCTCGCACTACCGCGGACCCCTATGTAGCATATTCATGACGTACATGCTTCCTCTAGAAGAAGCCGATTCAGAGCAATAAAGCGCGTGAGAGGAAGGTGTAGATGTATTGTGGCGGCACAACGTCGGCTTCACTGTTCGGCACTCGGGACGGAGAGCCGAGTATCCGTGAGGGCTCGAGCTACTTCATTTTTAGTTTTTTGGGTTGCAATGCGGGGAAAGAGTGTGGGGAAACACGTGCAGTTTCGGTTTACTCCGCCTCCGCGTCTGATGTGGCCGACCCCACGGGCTGGTGACCTTGCACCGCGTGCTTTCATTGTCCACTCCTTCCTTCCCTCGACCAATTGTATTACCGCCGGAACCTCGGGGCGACTCAAACAACCCTTCAGGCTGTATACCACGGCCGAATGAAGATCCGATAAGGTTCGACCTCAAAGGAGTTTACTGCGTCGTGAGATTCCTTTCTGGCGGATGCACTCACTTCTCCATGCGCAATCTACCTCGATGATGCTTCTTTCCAACGGACCATATCTCCTCAACCGGATCTCCGATAACCGTAACGATACGGCAAGCCTTCCGATAGAGCGCCTCAATTCGTTTTCGCCATTGCAGGACTGGCGTGCTTCTTCGACGCTTTCGTCCCGACGAGCCGAAAAGATGGTGCTTCTGCCAGCTATCGCCCATGTCGCAACATCTGCCAGACTCACCCGGAATTCAAATCTGCGGCGACGCTTCCTGGATAAGGTCATGAGATGGAGTGGAGGTACCCCGCACTAGTTCCCATTTTCGGGAGCTCTACCCCGCATGAGCATCAGGCACGGAAGCCAAATCGATGCTCCTTCGCGCTCAAATAGCCGTACAGTTCGTTGATAGCGCCTCATTGGCGTTCTTACCCGTGTTCTGCGGCAATGGCTACACCCCAGACTACCCTCCCGCCTCCGAGCGAAATCTTCGAAGACGAGCACAAGGAGGCCGTGGGCTCCGATGATGTACATGTTGAACATGTCGTCGCTCCGGAAGGCGCTATCGTTACCGGCGGCAACATTGACTATGCCCGGCTTCAGGCGGAGTACAAGTGGAACGCTCTGAGCTACAATGCCTTCAGGCTCTACACTTGCCTTGTTATTCCATACTGCTGTTCTATGGCAAACGGCTTCGACGGGTCGATCATGAGCACCATCAACACGATGAGTCAGTATCTCGACTACTTCAACTTACATGAGGTGGGCGCATCGACCAGTCTTGTATTCAGCATGTACAATGTCGTAAGTGCCGACTTGCCCGAACCTCATGGTCAATCTTGACTGACTCGCTCCAGGGCAACATGGTCGGCGCACCTTTCTCAGGCATTGCAACCGAGAAACTCGGTCGACGAGGTGGCATGTTCCTCTATGTACGTGTCCCACACGCGATACTCCTGACTAAGTGCACGCAATTCTAAGACTTTTATCAGGCCTTTTTCGTGTGGATCGGTATCGGCATGATTGTCGGTGCCAAGACGCAAGCTGTCTTCGTTGGTGGTCGTTTCGTGCTCGGCTTCGGCATTGCTTTCGCAACTTGCGCCGCACCTACCTATGCGACGGAGATCACCCCACCAACTTGGCGCGGTCGTCTTGCCGGGTTGTACAATACTTGTTAGTCTTTGTATGGGAATGCAGGCGCTATACTGACCCACTCGTAGTCTACCAGGTCGGCAGTGTGATTGTGACAGGCATCATGGTGTCAAGCGTAGGTATCCCGCAACCTGCAGCGGGGCCGAGTCAGACTAACTCGATTCCTTCAGACACATTTCAGCAGTTCTTGGGCTTTCCGCCTGCCTCTCCTTCTCCAGCTGATCCCCTCCTGCATCGTTGGTCTACTCGTCTTCATGCCTTTCATCAAAGAGAGCCCGCGTTGGCTCATTGCCCACGGAAGGGAGGAAGAGGCGCTGAAGATCATCATTGACTTCCAGTGAGTCGGTGCCCTGTATGTGCTAAGCGGGTAGCTGAAACGCTGAGTAGCGCCGATGGAGACCCGAATCATCCTATCGTTGAACTCGAGATGAGGGAAATTCGCCAATCTCTCTTGGAGGAGGACATGCTGAAGCAGGCTTGGTGGGACTGGTCTTCATTGTGGAAGAACACCGAGTTCCGGTGGCGTTCGCTTATGATGGTGATCATGAGCTTCTTCGGCCAGTGGTCCGGTAACGGTCTCGGGTACTTTACGCCTGTGTACGTTGTTCGTTGCTGCACCCGGATACTCGTCTCATCGCTCGATCAGGCTCTACGAGAACGTCGGAATCACTGATCAGAACCGCCGAGTCGTACTGAGCTTCATCGGCACTGTAAGCTTCTCCATACCACTGCAGGGCGCGTAAACTCATTCCATGACTCAGTTCATCGCTTGGTTCGGCGCAGTTTCCGGAGCTGCCACCACCGACTGGTTTGGTCGTCGTGGTCGCCTGATCGGAGGGACAGCAGTGCTGTGCATTACCCTGGCTCTCATCACCTTGCTCACTGGCTTGTACGGCTCGACCGGCGCTCATAATATCGCTGGCTCCAACGCTGCAATTGGTGAGAGCCTTCCTAAAGCACTATAGGACCGGACTGAGCAATCAACATCTAGCATTCATCAATCTGTTCAGCGTCTTCTTCGCGTTCGCCTACACTCCGCTGCAGTCATTGTACTGCGCAGAGTGTCTTCATTATACGCAGCGTGCCAAAGGCATGGCCATGCACGGCTTCCTGGGCAATGTTGCATTGTAAGTTCTCTAAATTAGTGTCGGATGTGTCGAATGCTGAGGCCGGGTAGATTCGTAAACACCTATGCTATCCCGATTGCCCTGGCCAACATCGGCTATAAGACGTACCTGGTGTATGTTGGGTGGACGGCTGTGGAAGTCGTTGTCTGGTACTTCTTCGCTGTCGAAACCAGAGGCTTCACTATAGAGGAGTTGGACGAGATCTTCAAGTCGCCCAACCCGATCAAGGCCTCAAAGCGCCGGGTTAAGCTGAAGGTCACACATGGGCATCTGGAGGCTGTGGACGAGAAGGCGACCGAGTCGCCCGCATAAGGAACTCGGCAGGGGAAGTCGTATTCATGAGGTTGCTGTTATAGGTAGCTTCCCCATACAGGGAAATTTGGGAATGATTATCACGCGTCTTACGTTCATAGGGAGCCAGCCCGAGCCATGTCAAATGTTTGATGTGCAATAATATGTAGGTATCTAGAGTCTCGCGCTGGGAGAGGTATGATAAACAAGAAAGTCAAAGCGGCCTACATCTGCTGCATCTCCGTGCCATGTGTGACGTGCCTCTGCCTTAATCCCCCATCTGTTGGAGGCGGTTCCGCGAAGTACTCCTTCAGACGCGTGTGGACTTGCTTCTGCACCTCTGTTGTCACCGTCCGGGAGACGGCAAACAAGGGTCCCGCAAGGTTCAGTTGGAAAATCGCATACCTAGAGTGTGGGTTAGCGGTGCTTCGCGGGCAAAATAGGAGCGACTCACGCTGCGGCCGCAGCCATGACAATCGTGAAGAGGTAGATTGGGTGGAAAATGACAAACATGGCCTCATTCCAGCCAAGAAGAAGGATAATGCCGTATACCCAGTACGGTATTTGAGCAACGCTCGAAACGATGCTCCGTTTCGCTTCCACAAAGTATGCGTCCGCTTCTCGTCTGAACTTCGATGTGATATCGGCTTGCTTCGCCTCGGATAGAATGTGTAATGATTCTTCGAAGTCAAACGGTTCGTCGCTACCATCCAGGCCGGACGCTTCGTCCTCTGAAGGCAGGGACGGTAGAAGGTCCGGATTAGTTGGTTTGATTCTTGAGTAGACGGCGACTAGCTCCACAGTCTAGACGGATATCAGCGCACGCTCGGATGACATGATAATAGGTATACCTCGTCTCTTGCCTTCCGGAACAGACCGTCGATATCATCATTCCGGCTCCATACCCTTGGCACACCATTCTCATCGTAACGGAACTTCTCCTCGAAGCTAGCCCGAAGCTTAGAAAGGAGCAGTGTATCGGTGGTGTGCTCGTCAATCTTTGCTTTCAAAGCGCGCCAAGCGCGCCGGCGGAGGGTGAGCAAAGCTTGGGCGTCTTCGTCCGCGGTAGAGTTAAAGCCTGGAGAGCGTCAGACTATTTGATATGAACTGTTGCAGACGAAGCGTACTCTTGGCCTTCTTCAGATACGTCTGCTCCGCTTTCTTCAAGGCATCCGAGTAGATCGTCAACACCTTATCCCACATGTTCGGACCGGGCCTTCCAAGCTCCAGGTCGACCCTCTCCCCGATGTCTCGCTTGAATGTGCGCTGCGCCGGATTGTCAGACATTGTGACCTGAGAGGAGAGAGCAAGCGTACCTCAATGCTGTTGAGCATCTTCTTCATCTCGTCCGACTTGCTTAACGCAGCAAGAGAAGTGAGCTCCTCATCCAGTTGCTGTAGCTCGATCTCGTAGTCCCAATCCGCACCCTCCACAATCGTCTCTGCAGCGACATGAGAGCTGACCAACGCGCAGCGCGAGCAAACTCACCTGAAGCACCCTCCTTGAACGAATTCTCCGCCTTCGTACGCGCGTCATTGACTACAGTCGCAAAATCATACCCGTCCTTCTTCAACCCCTCGTCCAGGCGAGCCTTAAACAGCGCCAGAGCGCTCTTGTGCAGGTTCTTGAGCTGCGCCATGAACAGCGGCTGTAGGTAGGCGTGGATGGCGGTGAGGAGATCATCCCGCTTTGATTTGTACACTCCTGCGTGGTAACGCGATGCTTCGGCGTCGAATTGCCCTGCATACACAGTCAATATGCGCCAAGGCCGAGTTAGAAGAAGACTAACGCAGAGCCTCCGTCTTCCAATCCCGCATCATGCCCCCAAGATTGGGAACGACCTTCCCGGCGTCCACACTTCTCCTACCCTCCTTCGCTCGTGCTGTAAACGCCTCCAATGCGGCTTTGGAGATTTCATCGCAGCGGAACTGAGCGAGAAGCTCTTGCTGTGTCGGAAGGTCCAGGTCTTTGTTCGACGAGACTTGTTCCTACGAAGACGTCAGCCACTTCCACTAATTGTCTGAGAGGAACGCACCCAAATTGACTCCATATACACGCCCACCCCGTCCGCCGGGATCCGCCTCCTATACCGTTCCTTGAAGAACCCATCCGGCCCAAAGGTGAACTTCGACCGAAGTGCCTTAACGTCCGCCTCGAACTTCTCGGGCATGAGGATCTTGTGCGCCAGGCCAACGAAGGCAAGGTCGAAGTAGTCTGTCAGGAGGCGGGATTCCAGCCCCTCAGGCTGGATTCATCTCAGCAGGGATGCTGAGCAGGTTGAGGGGTATGCGTACCTTCGACACGGATGTCCATATACGCTCGATATCGGCTGTCAATGTCGCGGAGAGGTTTGCGAGTGGTGTTGATCCCACATGGTCCCGGATGACAAAAAGGAGTAATGTCTTCTGGTCCGTCCTGCCGCCCCTGTAAGCTGACCATGCAGTTCCCATAATGCGGAGAACGCACTTTCCAAACAGAGACAGGTTGACCTCAATAACCGTCTTCAGAAGTGCCATGTTCGCTCCTTGATATAGTCCAATTTGGTGCTCCCAGAGGTTGACGAGTAGGATTTGGGAGCAGGCGAGCGAGAAGAGGGCTGATTTGCGCTCGAAGTCTTGGTCTTCACCGCGCTCGCGGCCGTCGGTACCTTCGACGTCCATCACAAGGACGGGAAGATCTTGTGCACGGCACATCCATATACCTGCAGAGACTATGAGATAATGGCTCTGCAGGGCTTGAGCAGATGCGTACCCTTGGTGGTTTGTCGCCGCTGGGTCTCGTCCATTACGTCAAACGTCGTTCCAAACAGCTTGTTGAGCAAGGTACCTACACATTGCATTAGACTCCGCCGTGAGATCTTGAAGTCATATACGCACTCTTTCCCGTTGATTGAGATCCAAAAACGGCAACAACATCGTAGTCAAAGCCAACATTTTGCAGTCCCCATTTGTCGATCCACTTGCTAAGGTCCGCACTACGACGAGCACTGTCAACCCTGTCGTCTCACGACATCTCCGTCAAGCATACGTACTTGAACTTCTTGTCCTCGTTGATGATCTGCACCCTCGTACTCGTTTCCGCATGTCCATTTGGTAGTGAGCCGTTCTGATTCGTTTCTGAAGCCATAATTTGCAAGAAGAAGGTGTATGTTCGCCGTCGCGACCCTGTCTGTCTGCACAAGAACGGCGACGCGGAGGAGGCGAGCCCGCAACGTCACCGGTTCGGATTATTACATCGCCGGAACCGAGGGTGTTTCTGGACCCTGAATGGATGCGCCCTTCTGCGCGTCAGTCGTTCTCCCAAACTTGGTGCACAATCCCATGCTGCCGCGAGCTCTCCCAAGAGAGCTCGTGTATGCATGCCTGAGACCAACGAGCCGACCTTGCCGGCTGTTCTCGGGCTCTTGTCGACGATATGATGGGCAGAAGCCGTTCTATGTCAGCACTCCGATCTACTACGTGAATGCAGGTGAGCATTGTAGTCCAACTTGTGCCTGACTTGAAACGTTGACGAAGTCGAGCTATGCAGCTCCGCATATCGGCCATCTTTACTCCTCTGTCATTGCAGATGTGATCGCCAGGTGGTCTCGTGTCAGAGAACCAGAGAGGCCTGTGATCTTCGCGACCGGAACGGATGAATTCGGCCTGAAGATCCAGACAGCAGCCGCAAAGGCGTCGCGAGAGCCCCAGGGATTCTGTGACGATGTCAGCCAGAACTTTCGAGTACGCTCCTGCTCTGCTCTGACTTGACTCGGGCTGAGTAGACTAGAATCTAGCCGATACTGCCAATATCAGCTATACGCGCTTCATCAGGACGACCGAGCGGGTGCATCAGGACACAGTCCAGCAAGTCTGGGTACGTCCACCCGCTAATGCGGGGGAGTAACAAAGAGCTTACGATCAGCAGAGAGAACTCCGAAATCGAGATCAAATCTACCTGGGAAATCATGTTGGGTGGTACAGCGTCGCCGACGAGTGCTTCTATACGGAGTCGCAGATAACGATGGTGGATGGAAAGCCGGTAAGCCGTAGTCAGACGCTGCGCCTCTGGACTCCAGCTGATCGTATTGCCAGATCGCTGTTGAAACTGGGCGCCCGGTTGAGTGGACGCACGAGGAGAACTATATGTTCCGTTTGTCGGCTTTCCAGCAACCTCTGCTGGATTGGTTAACCGCGAACCCGGACGGTCTGTTCCTCGTCTTTCACCAGCTGACGGAGTTGCATCCTGAGCTGTTTGCAGGCGTCGTACCCAGCAAGCGATACAAAGAAGTGCTGGATTTCATTAAGGACCCTGGGAATCTGAAAGATCTTTCCGTCTCCCGACCAAGATTGCGCTTGACCTGGGGCGTCCCTGTGCCGGATGATCCGGGTCACACCGTATATGTCTGGCTGGACGCGCTTGTCAACTACTTGACCGTCATCGGCTACCCGTGGAACGGGGACAACGCCGCTGGACTGTCTCATGGCTGGCCCGCAGATGTACAAGTCGTGGGAAAGGATATCGTCAAGTACGCCCTCCTGCTTCCCTCACAATCTCAGCTTCTGAGCAGGGACTGCAGGTTCCACGCAGTCTACTGGCCAGCATTCCTCATGGCCCTCGGTCTCGACCCGCCAAAACAAGTCCTCGCCCATGCGCACTGGACGATGGACCGGCGAAAGATGTCCAAGACGGACGGGAACGTTGTTGATCCTCACGAGGCCATGTCCCGCTATGGGGTCGATACGGTCCGGATGTACCTGTGTACTGCGGGTGGGAACCTGACTGATGATGCTGGTACGCTTCCTTTCTGTTCCTGTTCCAAGTGCGCTCTCGGCTGATAGTAGATAGATTGGAACGACTTGCGACTGCGGGCGTTTTACGATGGTGTACTACGCAACAATGTCGGGAACCTCTTGTCGCGGGTGACGAGCAAGACGATCATGGCCCGTGCAGCTTCAGAGCCGTTCGACTACAGCCCTGACAAGAACGTACACGAGCAGGACGCTGCCCTGCATGCCCTCCTATCCGCAGTTTCGAGCACCGTCGAAGACTACATGCAGAAAAAAGAGTTCGGCCATGCTGCCAATGCGATACTGCAATGCGTCACCGAAGTAGCCCCCCCCCCCCCCTTTACCCAAGCCAAACGACCGCTAACCCCAGAGTCAGGCAAACATATACTTCACAACGCTCAAACCTTGGCTCCCTCAGCAGCCTGATCTCCTAACTGCCAGAGCCCAGTTCTATGGGTACGAAGCGCTCCGCATTGCTGGAATACTGCTGCAGCCGTTCATGCCGAGTAAGGCGGCTAGGCTGCTGGATGCTTTGGGCGTTAAGAGGAGGGAGTTGAGCGCTGCTGTTGTTGGTGCCGAGGGAAGGGGGGCGCAGTTGAGAGCTAAAGGAGGGGGAGTGTTGTTTCCGCCATTGGTGGAGGTGGCCAAGTCGGGGAATATCTGATCAAGCAAGACGAGCGCGCAATGAGAACGAAATAGGATGAGGCGGTGGTCGCGAGGGTTATTGCTCTGGGACACCGGCAGGCTCGGCATTGATGGCGTTGTATCCTTTTCATCTTTCTCTGGTTTGGAGGAAATCAACTCCGCGAGTTACTCCCCTCATAATCGCAGCATCAATATAGTTCCTCATCTTCCTGTAATGCAATCTCCCTACCCTTCATCGTAATCACTACAAGCAGACAGAGATTCTACCTCACGGAGATTCTAGCTCAATAAGGCAACCTTCCCCTTCTTGGCATTTTACGTCACGCCTTTAAAATGCCCCCAACCTTCCCGAAGTTTTTGCTCCGATGCCCTTGCTCCCGAGTTTTATTGCTCGGATACCCTTACTTCCGTCTAATTTGCTCGGATGCCCTTGTGTTGCGCGTCGCGTCAACAATATGGTGGTCAATTGATAGACAATAAGTCGAGGAAAATATTACAGTAACTGTTATTATGAATGCCCCGCTTCCCAGACTTCTTTCACCAAAGCTTGGAAGCTCTCCTATTAATTGGTAGGTATTGCTCAAGGTGCTGTCAGCATTAAAACCAGCTCGTTCGAGATAAGTAACTAACGAGCACCTATTAATTTAATAAGACCTTACATTCGAATCTTTAAGGTGTCCAGGTGTATTGAAATTCATAAAGCAGAATGTGTAACAAGCTTTCATTAGAAATGAAGCTATCTGTTTATAGCTCTCAGTACTTTCTCCCTATGGCTTGACATTATTCAATTTCATTGTGCATCAATACTCTATAAATTGACTACCATATTGTCGATGCGACGCGCGACACAAGGGCATTCCAGCAAATTAGACGGAAGTAAGGGTATCCGAGCAATAACGCTCGGGATGAAGGGCATCCGAGCAAAAACTTCCAACCTTCCCAAATCCCCAAAGCGTCGGTCCCTTTGGCCGAGGCGTTTCGATGGGTGGTCGGTCGACCCCTAAAAGGCGCGTCATTTGCCACCACCAGCACCGCCACCGGAATCGGTACCGTCCGCCCGTGGGCCGTTTGTCATTCGGAATCCGGCATCACCCCGCGCGCAGAGGCACACGCAGTTGCGGTGCATGGAAGGGGACCACAGACGTTGTGCTGGACGACCGCCATTCCGCCAGTCCACTCCTCTACAAATTGGCCAACTGAACTGCAACGACCAAGTCTACGGTCCTTCTGGCTTCTCTCTTGCCTACCTCCTGTCGTCCTACCAGATTGCTGACAGAGCAAAGTCTGATATCTCATGCCCTCGCTGCCGGAAGATCGCCCTGAGGCGCAGTCGCACGCTCCGACTGCGGCGTCTACCTCGATCGAAGCCTCCACGTCGTCTACCGCCAACACGCATACAAACCCCTCAGAGCAGTCCACAAATACGACTGAATCTGCCTCTGTCCCCTTACCGCGCCTGCAAATTCCTCAACCACAAGAGATGGCCTCGCCGCATTCTCCCAGTCAAGATGGTTTCATCAGCAACTTCAGACAGATCGTCGATGCCTTCGTGGCCGGTCGGTCGCCGTCATCGGTGGGTTCGCCGTCCTCCGAGCTGCCTGATCCTATTCCTGCTGGCAGTCAAGCGTCTACGAGCCAGGTACGTACCCCTGATTTCCTCCTTATCGCCACCGCTTCTGACTCACCAATCAGGCGCATATACCTACCCCTCAAGCACCTATCCCCGCCCCATCTGCCTCCACTCCCGGTCCAAGTAACGGCAATCCCGGTCAGCCTCAAGCTCCTCCGCTCCTACGGCGTCTGACTCGTCGCTTCACCCGTACAACGCCCGATGGCCGATCCGAAAACCTCGTCGTTGAGATGTCCGTTCAATCCATGCCGCTCGTCATGCGTCAACCTTCCGCTCGGCCACAACCAACGATCCGCAGGTCGCAAGATACGCATGACCTTATGGCTGCGCGAGCAGCTCAGAACGGGTCCGCGCTCGCCGCCAGCATAGCCCGGCGAAGAGAGCGCATCTCTACTCTGATGCGGGAGATAACGGCCAACGAAGCTCTCCCACCTGAGGAGAGGGATACGGGCCGGATCGCCCGGCTGAACGCTCTGCGCACCGCTGAAATAAGCCGACTTCGGGCTGATATCGGTAATGCCTACCGGGCGGGTGGCGTGTCTCCCGCTCAGAGCGACAGGGCCGCGAGCGCGGCTCTGCCGGGTTTCGTGCATGGTATTCGCATGGCAAACAACGACGCCGCGAATGGGTCGCAGAACACAAGTAATAGCTCGGCTCTGGAAGCTCGCACTACTGAGGCCGCGGAAGGACCAGGAATGGCTCCTGCGGCCACCGAAGCGCCCGCACATCCACTACCACCTCGGCCTACTTTCTTCCGAATGGAGCCACGGCCGGTCGTCGCTCCTAACGTCCCCCTTGCGAATGTGCCTCCTACAACTCATGGAGGCGAGGGCGAAGTCAACGACAACGAATTACAAGCTGCCCTCAATACCCTCAGCAACCACTGGGATATGCGTCTTCCCGGGAGCAATTCTATCACACCTCCCGCGGCGCTCGACTGGCCCCACATTCTTGAAGACTGGCCCGTTCTGCGGGAGACTCCAACTGGAACACCCAATATGCGCATGTGGCGAGGTCAGGAAGCTTTCCCTCCCAATCCCAATAACGCCGCCACGGGCAACCCGAACCTTCCGAACTTCGTCTTCCCGCCCAGCAGGCCCCGCTCTGTCCCTCCGCCCGAAACGCGCCCAACTTTCCCCGAGCACAGGCACGTTGCTGCCCACAGCCCGGAATACGAAGACTCCATCTCTGGCATCTCTTCCACTCCCCGGACCCGGCAGGTCAGACCACTTCCCCGCCCCGCTGGGTTGGGGCCAATGAGGATGACGCGTTTCCAACTCCCGCCGAACACGATGCTGTTTCCGCCGAACACGGTGCTGCTTCCGCCTACCGGGCAGCAGCTGCCTCCGTTGCCAGACGGTTTCAGCCTGTTAGAACGACTGTCGAGGCCACCTGATGTTCAGCCAAATGCTGAGCCTGCGGCGGAACGTGCAGCTGGTGGTGCCGAAGAAGACGAGGACGACCATGGCCATGGAGGTGGGGGCGGCTTGCCGCAACTGCTGCGTTTTATCACCCACGCTATGACGACGGGTATGCAGAACCTCTTCACTGGCGTACCACCCGACTGGGACCGCGCTCGTGTCCTGCTCGAAGCGCTGGACGTCGTCAGCCCCGGCCTGTTACGCCGCCTCGACCGAGTAGAAGACGGCGGTGGTGGCAAATGTGCTGTATGCTGGGCATACCTCCGAGATCCACCGGACGTGGACGAACCGCAGCCGGAGGAAGAAGAGGAAGATGGTGCAGGATGTCCGGTTGGCCCTGCGGCTGCGGCTGCGGCTGAGAAGGTCCCGAAATGTCCGATTGACGGTGCGACTGTGCTGAGCCTTCCGTGCACGCATACGTTGCACGCGGCCTGTATATTCCCATGGCTGGGGAATCATACTACCTGTCCTGTCTGCCGGTGAGTGTTCTCCTTCTCCTTCTTCTTCTTCTTCACCCTACCGGAGTTGACTGACCTCTTTCACAGCTTCGACCTAGACCCCGATTCGCTCACCCTCCGCCGGAGTCGTCCGCGGACTGATACCACTGCACCCCACGCCCCGCAAAACCCGCCTCAAGGGCAGCCCTTACCAGGAGTCCTGCTCGACAACATCCTCGAGAACATTTTCGGCCTTGAGAGTCCCATTGACTCACCCGACACACCCGGAGGAACGGGTGAAGAGTCCCCGGGTCCGCCTACTGGAGGCGAGAGGTCGGGTAATACGTGGACGACGCATAGGACGCATCAGATTATGCCGGGCATGTGGCTCACAATCGAGACGATACGCCATTCAGCACCGGATCCAGCACGACCGAGCGGGGCCGCTCCTGCGCAAGCGCCCACACCGCCCTCGAATTCTGCATCAGGCGCTACAGATGACAATGGCGCTATGCCGACAACGGCCAATGCTGAATCGGCGCAAACGGCTCCGTCAGCCCGTTCAGCCAATGCTGGAAACCAAGGGCTTGGGCCTGCACCCTTCCCGATTCTACCAAATGCACCAATCAGCACCATTTTCTTAGCAGGATTCGATGACCTCCGTCATCCAATGGCTCCCCAGCAGAACACTGCCAGCACCGATGTACCAACGAGCCGCGCGCCGACCCCGTCCCGCCCACTCAAGCGGAAGTACACTGCCCCTTCCGGAAGTCAGACACTCCGGGAGCGCATCGAAGCAATGGAGGAAAAGGCTGGTTTGCGTTGTTCTGCGCCTTCATGCGTATATGGTCCGACCGATGAGGATGCACCGAACGCAACGTCCTTCTCGCAGCCAACCAAATATGGCGTACATAATGATCAATGCCCACATAAATTCCACGCTACTTGTCTAGTGACAGCCTGTCGCATCCAAGGTCACTCTGGCTCGGTCGGCGCTGTCGATGGAGAAGTCGCCGTCACTTGTCCGATATGCCGTACGGAACACGGTTCTGGCTGGGTCCACGAAGCCGTCTGGGAGGAAGGAGAGGTGGAGGCTCACGTTTGATACCCTGTCCTTTCCTTCATATCGTTTTGCGACACCTCATTCTTGATTTCATCAACTGCAATCTGCCACAATACCACATCTCACGTATGCCCTCGATACATTCACTTCATGCATGCCAATCCTGTAGGAACACCGGAACAATGTGTTGTACTAGACTCGATTCATGTTGGAGGCTGTAATGTGACGTGTTTCCCCGGAAGAAGTCTAGAATCCCATACTAAGTACAGCTGGTATCCCCAGAAGAATTTCCAATATTCCCACAGTAGTTTAGCCTGGCCGCTCAAGCGTGTTCCGTCTGAACATTTCTTTCCCGCCTTGAGCTAGACAGTAGTTTGGACCTACTGGACCATCCTTGTACCGCATGAAACAATCTTCCCACCGATAAACGTGGAAGTCTGCGGGGTGGCCGTACCTTCGAAAATACCAAGAAGACCGAGACTACTATTCCAAACATGCATGCTGATACGGCGCTCAAGCCTACGCTCGTCTCGGAGGATTGGATGCAGAACTGTTGCATATGTTAGCAGGAATACAGAGGAACTCCTAGCGCCTCACCATGACCAGTCCTGCAGCGAAGAGGATGATGCACCATACGAGAATAATGTAGGGGGCTGCCAAGACCACACCGAGGACAAGCAGCGGATCCACGCCTAAACCTTGTCCTCGTGTCATGAAAGCATACTAGGGCGCGGAGCTGATTAACAACCGGCTATTACCCATGGGTGAGACTGCTCACCGTTTCCTCCCATGTGCCGTCCAGCCTGACCCGGTGCTTCCATAGATGATGCAAGCCAAGGATGAGGCTGGAGAGAGCTAGAATAGTCGACACCAAGATGAGGGTTTCGACCCAGCCAGTGAGGGACTACAAACGTCAGGGTACTGTTGCCTGCGGACTCCGAGATAGAATTTACCTGGAGAGCGAGAAAAGCCATATTTGCACTGGACGGTGGTCAAACATGTTTCGCTGTGAAGATGCGTCACTCACGCGAGGAATACTGCCGAGATAAGGTTGGTATCTGGAGAAAAGCGCTCAGCGTCGGTAGGCGAGCAATCTCGATATCTTACCACTCCATTCTCGCAACAAGCTCTCCATCAGATTGCGAACATTCTCCTGGAACGTGAGGTCGCCGATATCCAACCATCGGTTGACGCTTGCAAGCCGCCGAACATAGACTCGATGGCCTCCGAGGAATACGATCGTCATCAAGATCTCAGCTAGTCGACGAGAAAGGCGATAGTGCGGCTTTTCGTCACGGTCCGACGTTGTGATCGCTTCGGGTGTTCCATGCTTGAGACGGATTCTTTGATGACCTGCAAGCACAGCGCATCAGACCATCTTGCAAATGGTAAGGCATTGTGGTGCTGACTCACATATATCGTACATAGCGCGGGCGATAAGCGTGATCTTCACGATCTGGGAGTTGGGATGTACTACGAAAGCTTCAGTCAATGACAGTCAATGGAGGCACCCATGGACACAGACCTGTACAAAACTGATATGCTTTCATCAGCCGTTCGCAGGATGCTGGGGAATATATGAAAGTGGACCTGTCTCCGAGGAAGACAGCGCGATCTGTTGCCATGAGCAAACAGAGTAAGGGAAGCACGGCCAGGCACACCTCCATATCCATGCACGATCGCGTCCACGAAGTCCCTCTCAGCACGTTTTACTGCTTCTGGATACCGGACCATGTCTGTTGGGTAGATGAGGACGAAGCTCCAATACGCAGCATGGGCCGTCAACCCTGCATATGGATGTTCAGTTCCCTCTATCAATAATAGCAAAGCAATCGCCTACATTCTTGTCGATTTCGATGATCCCACGCCGCGGGGTTCACGCCAAGTCCAATTCCAATCCGATAATGATGACTGATATACGTCCATCGCGTACTGTTGTACGATCCATCCGTCGAGTCCACAATCAGCTGCCAGACCGACCAATCTTGCATGCTGCTGAAGAACGGGTCCTCGCGCGCTGCTTCGGCCTGAGCGACCAACCCCTCTACCAGATCTTCCCAGATGTCCTCGTCTCGGATGTTGAGGTTCGTCGATACGCGGGCCTCGTCATGGAAGAAGTGCATTTGTCCGGATGGGGTTAGGATCTCGGTCCAGTTCTTGAGCGCATACAGCTCTCTACAGCCACGCGTTAGATGATAATGGAGGTAGGCCGAGATCACTCGCCGATCAGCAGCCGACGTCGACTCTCCTTCAGAGTCGTCGTCCCTGGCAGAATGACATTAGATGATAACGACCATAATTCCGACGCGAAACGTACTGTGATTCGAACGATGGAGGGGCTTCATTCTCTCCGGACTCTCTGGGCAAGGGATGTGTGATTCGGAATCTGTCGATTGCGCATTAGGTGACTACCGAAGGGAGAGCAAGCAATGAGCGCTCACTCTTCGCCATAACCAAGCTCTAGTCGGTTGACAGGGAGTGCACCAGAGAAGTCTGCCACAGCCGAGACGGGAACATTGGAGCATGAGATGACAGTTGCAGGCCGTGAAGCACCCCAGTCCCGCGATGAGTCACTGATAGGAGACGGTGGCAGAAGCAGCTTCCGAAGCCTCGCAAAAGTCGATAAAGCAGCACTCAGAGCGCTTCTTGCCCTCTTCAACAACAAGCTAGCAACCCGCCCCGAGACTCCCCTCAGCCTCCTCCAGATCCTCAAGAGCAACAAAAGCCAATCCATCCGTCCAGCAGCCATAAGAAAAGGAAAGTCGATCGCCCCCTCAAGACAAGCACAAAGCAAGCATTATATCCCGCTCTGCGCCAGCCGGAAATACGAGCAACGAAGGCCATCAGAGGTTTTTTGGGTGGGGGGCGTGTTATTGTTTAGGGTCGCGTGGGAGACGAGAAGAAAAGAAGCGGCTTGGACGGATGGCACAGCCGAGCTCGGGTGTATGTGTTATCACCGCTGGAGAATCTGTTGGTTGCTACGTTCTTTCGAGCATGGATAGTGGCTCCCATCTTTTTAGTGAGCCTCTGACGGGCCCCTGACGTGGATGATAAGGACATCATAACCATCAGAGACAAAACAAAGAGCGATCAAGCCATACAACTATCAGCTTGGTAGTCAAGAAGAAAGCAGAAGACGCTCGTGCCTTTCTGGGCGGATGCAACCCTAACCCCTATCATTATGCAACTGCTTTTCCCGGCCTCGTTGCACGCCTTCTTTTACTCGTTTAGCATGCTTAGAGGGTGCATTGGATGATGAAGTTTATGGGGGGAGCGGGCTATGGGGGTTTGGTAGGTTGGATTTCCGAGACCGGGATTTGGATCCGGGTGGTAGGTACATGATGATATGCTACAAATGCGCTTTCCTCAAAGAAGAAATCAAATAGAAACCGTGCAGATTCATGCTTTACTGGCATGAAAGTTGCAACAAAGGTGGTTGGAAGTACAAACAATATAGAGCAGCATCGATACGTGGAGGCTTGGCAGTCCGGGATTCTGGTCCGTCGATATCGACAAAGTTTTCGTCGTTGCCCAAAGCCTACAAAACCACAAAAGCGTACAGAAAGAGTCATCCCAGCATACAACAAAATAAGAGTAACCAGTTCATCAAACGTCGTGAAAATGCGTGAATAGACCAGAGTCAGTGAGAGTTATGCAGACTCCAAGTCGTTTTCTGCCGTCGCGATCCGTCGTCTGAGCTCGACGTTCTCCCGCTCGAGCTTCTCGATGAGCTTTTCTTGGTCTTTGATCCGTATTCGGGCTTTTGCGAGTCGTTTAGCGCTTTGTTCGTCGATTTCGCCTACGCCGACTGCGACGCCTGTGGCAGGGTCAGTATGGTCGTGGTCTCATGAAAGTGGGGATAAGCGCAAGACGTACTTCCGACAAGCTTGACAATCCGCCAGAACCGAAGGAGGACAAACAGTCCTGCGAGCTCTCTGTCTTTTCCTCTTAGCACGACCTCCAAGATGAACGTCCCCAGGACGACAATAGCATCAACATCGTGCAGCGGCGCATGCGGTACACCATGGAACGGGTCGTAGAACTCCAGCCCGAGTGCCCATAGCGAGAGCGGCACTTCGAGCACGAAGATGGAGGCGATCACTATACTTGCATATTCTGAGATCTCAAGTGGGAGAGGGACATCTTCTGATGGTGGGCATTCCTGGTTGAGCAGGGTGTATGCGAGGTCGGCAACGACGAGCAGCGAGTCGATGATGATCTGCAGCAGACGTCGGAGATGAGCTCCGGAAGTACAGTTTGAGCAAGCTCAGGTTGTGCGTACCAAGCTCAGGATGAACCAATGAACGGGCTTGCTCTCCAGCTTCTCGGCCGTCCACATCCTCCATGTCATCTTCTCGTCCTCCACCGGCCGATCCGCCGCCAGTTCATCCTCCCTCCTGCCCTGCTCGACATCCCCCGGACTCGTCGGGTCAGGCACAGAATTAAGCAGAGGCGTCGACTCTGCCCCAGAAGAGGCCATAAGATGCGGATGGGTGTGAGGGTGTAAGGGAAGATGGAGGACGGCGGGCGGCGCTGCGATGGTCGATGACGACGATAGCGACTTTGTTGGCGAATCCATCGGTGACATTCCGCCCGATTCCAACCCGCGGTGGGCGCCAGGAAGTAGGCTATTTCTGGACGAGACCGTGGGAAGTGACATCACGCGCGTAAGGGTCCATTATGATCTCGGAGAAACGCGTTTCTCCGGGACGTGTTGGGAAGCGATTTTGCTCTGGACCACCAGTTCGACCATGGTATGCAGTGCATAGGCATGTCTTTCAAACTAGGCTGACAGAATTTCAGTCAGAAGTACCTGATCCGAAGACCTGGGTAACGGGCGCAGACGACATCACTCCCAAGCAGGCCGAATTCCTGAAGCGTTTATGCGACGTACGAGTGCATATATGCAGCTCACGCGGGATGCGGTATTGAAGGGACACATTACAGGAACATGGCGTACAATACAACCCTAACTGGTCTAAGGCCGAAGCGAGTGCCAAAATCGAAGAGCTGAAGAATGGTCCGCCGGACAACAAATCCGTGCTTTCAACAACCGCGACTGGGAAAGACGGGGATTCGCTTTTGGACAACCCTGACCAGTGGACAACGGGGAATGAAGAAGCTAGTAAACGAGACCTCCTTTGTTCATGCATACCTATCTTATACCTCTGGTTGTAGCCGACAAGCAGAAGCGATACATCGCCGCCATGGCTTCCCGTCGGGGTGAAGACCCCGCCTCCGAGCTGGGCGACGCAACAACAAAAAGCGCAGCCAGCGCGAAGATCGACGAGCTGAAGCACGAGACCGGGATGTAGTCGCCGTCTACAGAAGAAAACAAAACGTCCGGTAGAAGTCCGCGAGTGTCCAAGAGTATCCAAGAGAGTCATTGTACAGTACCACATCAATCCAACGCTGTCGTTCGCGTGTCGTATCCCCTTGCTCCTCTTTGGTTCGCTACGGTCCCTGCAACGCTGCTGAGCGCATGGCCCGCGAAGAAGGCGGAGCGGATCATTATGGCTTGCTCGAGTAGGCTGACGTAGTCGGTTAACACTGCGCCTGGGCCCAGGAGTTGCCGGTCTTCTGGGGTGAGAAGGTCTTGTAGGAGGAGAGCGCCTTCTGCTCGTAAGAGATCGAGGTATGTCGCGTTCTTCTCGTCTGTCGCAAGGTAGAAGCTGTTCTTTTGTCAATAGCGGGCCCGCATAAAATATGTCAAAAGTGTGGACTAACGGATCATCCTTTCCTGGCGGGGATGCTTCTAACCACTCCGTCTGTGCGCGAACTTCAGGCACGTCTGCAAGACGGAAGTCTCGCCAATCGGTGCCTGCCAGCTCTGCCAGTGTCTTTCGGCCATGCGCCACCTGCTGTACAATCCTGCGTATATGCTGATGTATGTCGTTTGCAGAACTGAGTGTCCAGCCTAATCGAACGACTGGATGCCTCTTTCAGGATCAGACTTTTCAAGAGCAGAGCTTGAGGACGTACAGTCACCCCGTCGCATATGAACGGCAATCCACATCCGCCCACCTAGTCGCTCGCGTATGCGCTCCGCAATTCTCTCGGCTGCTTCTTCTATCCCGGGCGGAAAACGCATGTCTTGCAACACCATATCTTGATACGCTTCAATCCCCTTCCTCGAAGTGAACCGGATGCTGCCCTTCGTGATCGTTCAGCTCTCCACCATTGCCAACCAACAGACTAAGGATATTCACCGGACCCCGCCCAGCGTGCTGCTCCCCTTGCAGCCACAGTATCTCCGCCTTCAGGCCCGCATACTCATCCACCCACCCTCTCACAATCGCGCCGGGCATAAAGCTCCTTCGAGGCGCCGTAACAAGCTTGGACATTTCGTGACCCGTGAACTGGTATACAGGGGTAAGGCCGTACTGCCGGGCGATCTCGATGAGTTTGGCGTCGTCCAGCAGCTCCTCTTTGAGCCCATCGGGGACCTCTTTTGCCAGCAAGGTCTTCGCGATGACGTCCCGAACGACTTCCCATTCGGTGTCTGTGCCTCCCGGACAAAGGCCGAGCAGCCTTTCTCGCAGTGTATCGTTCATCGCTACCTCCACCTGACCGCTAGGCTGCAGCACTCGATCAACCAACACAACTCCCTTCGGCTCATACTCCTCCTCGGGAATGTACACCATACTCATACCCCTCCCTCCCTCCACTGTCCTGAGATACGTAACCGGATCCCACTGTCCATTAGGCGTCTCTAACTCCATTGGCAAACCCTGGAGGGCTAGAAACTGCGCAGTGGTGATAACCGCGTAGTGTTCAGGAAGGTCGAACATCATCTGAATGGGGATCCGCCAGCCTTCTTGATCTTCTGGAGGGAGGGCGCGCCATTCTTCGGAGCCGGACTCGGCGCGGTTTACGAGGTGAGCAAAGGCGGAGCAGATCTCACTAGCACGTGTTGGTCAGTCAAGCTATACTTTTGGAATGCACACGAGACGTACTGGGGAAATTCACAGTCTCGCGCGTAGACGAAGCTGGGCAGTACGAGCGTACGATTCAGAAGCACAGCGTGATGAAGAGCCGTCTCGATGATGTAGCGCATCTACCCGAAATCAAATTGTCAGCACCATTCACTGTCCGGGCAAACTAGTAGCAAATTACTGACGTTGTTCCATCCGAGCCACAGACTCCAGTCGCGCACATAAAACCCGTTTGTCCGGCTGACGGCCTTCTGAACCTCATCGAGAGTCTTGTCGAGCATATGTCGTCCTCTTCTCCTGTAGGCATAGTTTCCTCCTTCGAAGCTCGCGAACTCGTCCTGATGGTCGAACTTCGGTGTATGATCATGAGGTTGATGTGGCCGATGATTGGTTGGCCATCGCCACATTCTTCTCCAAGGTGCGTCATTCTCCACGATTGGCGGTCTCAGCTCGGACTGCCAGCGGTCCGAGAGAAAGAACAGCGTCGAGATACAGACATGTACAACAACAGTGATGGCAAGCAGAAGAACTAGTGGTCGATGTTGAAGTCGCGTGGATCCCTCTCGAAAGGCGAACATGATAGTCGTCGATGGCTACGAATAGTCTTCATTGACAGTGTTTTCAAGCAGGGCGGGCTGTCAGTCATTTCTCCAGCATTGCTGCGCCGCCAGCTTCAGCGCGCAATGAGCGGCCATCTTCTACTGCTTCAGGTGTAACATCTACCGCCAAGCCGTGTCCGAACGCCCATAGGAACGGAGGATGTCCGTCAGCACCACACAAGGGTCGGGCGTATTGAATGGTTGCTAAGCCGTCGGGTGGAGTCACCGCAGTACGACGCATCGCATCTCCCCCCTTCGAAGTCACGAATATGTTTTGGAGAAGGTGAAGTGCATTCCCGGCCAGGACGGTTTCAAAGCAGTCGGACCGATACGTATACGTCGGGGTCGGTCGTGGCGGCTCCAATTTCCGGGTCGCATCCACGATTGTGTGAGCAGATGAGGTCGTCATCAGCAACTGAAAGCTCGCAAGTTGGCGCGGGGTAAGCCTGCGGTCTGCGCTTTCCTCAGCTGGCTACCTCATTCGCTCCGTTGACCGAGTTGTTTTTTGACAAGGTGGATGTCGCCCACATACCAAGCCTCGGGTAGGGGACCGGCTATCTGCGGATCATGTGAGCTGATTCACATGCTCGCGTCCTTCCCATAAAGACTACCCCGCATTCCTCGCTTGCCATCATTCCCTCTGCGCCGGGTTGATCTCTGCTCATCCCCACCCGCTCGGGACATGGATGCCTTACAGGAACAATGGACGAACATCGTCGCCACATATGACCCGAATTTGATCATCACGGTCGGCACGCAACTCGTTCAGCTCGTCGCCTTCTGGATCCCTGCACTCATCTACCTCCTGCTCGACATCACCCAGCCCGCCTGGTCCAAACGCTGGAAGATCCAGCCTTTCAAGGCACCCATACGCAGCGAGATCTTCAAGTGCCTACGCGTGGTAGCAGTCAACAACTTCCTCATCTCCCTCCCTCTCCAGCTGCTCCTACACGTCATCAGCGCGCAGCTCGACCTTCCGCCGGCGTTCGTCGTCTCCCCCTCTCTTCCGCCTATCCGCCAGTTCGCACGTGACATAATCCTATCACTCATAATCCGCGAGATCCTCTTCTACTACTCCCACCGCCTCCTCCACCAACCAGCGTTCTACAAGCCAATCCACAAACAACACCATCTTTTCACCGCTCCCATTGCGCTAAGCGCGCAGTACGCCCATCCGGTCGAGCATATCGTCGCGAACGTCCTGCCGATCCTTGCCGGGCCGGCGTTGTTGAGGACGCATGTGTTTATTTGGTGGACGTTCTTGGCTGGCGAGCTGGTGGAGACGGCGACCGTGCATAGCGGGTACGAGTTCATACCGACGGTGGGGACGGTGCTTGCGGCGCTGGAGTCGTTCGTCCTTCCACCAGCTCCGCCCTCAATATTGGCACCGAGCGTTGACGGTGAAGCGGTCAAGGGTGCGAGTGCCAAGGGAGTAGGCAAACGGAGGGAGGCGAAACCGTTTAAGTGGATAGGAGCGGCGAGGTTCCACGATTATCACCATGAAGCTTTCATCAAGAACTTCGGAGCTATGGGCTGGTTAGATTGGGTGCATGGGACTGCGGGGGGGAAGAGTTAGCTGGGGAGGCGGAGAAAGCAAGATGGCCGGTTGAGAGCTTGGGAAGGGAAGGGGAAGGGTACCGCAAACGGATTGCGGAAGGACGGGGCTGGGAACTGATGGTCCCGGAGAACGAGATGGCTCTTGACACTGCGTGCAACCGACGCGCTGCCGGATAATCGCCAACTTGGATCACTCAATACGTCTGAGAGGGAAGGTTGGACAACTGCCAGGCGTCGCCGGGCCCTTGATGAGGTACCGCTGCGATGACGAGCGCGTGCATTCCCTGTCTCGCCTCGAAATTCGCCCTTGGCTCCTGGCTGAAAACGAGCTGGAGACACCGGTTCCCGACTTCCGTTCATCCGGGTTATGCCCGTTCGTACAAGAATAGGAGACCATTGGGGCAGGGACGCTCCCGTACCTCCTGTAGGTGGTATGAAGTACGAGGTAAGTCCCGTATTGGCTCGCCCGGATGTCCTTGGAGTCGTCCTTTCTTTTCCCCTTGAATGTGGACTGTGCTCGTGATGTGATAGCTTGCCGGCTGCCTTAGGTAGGCGCTGTATCACAGTCTTTTGCACTTCCAAGGAGGAATGGATAACGTTTCGTCGCTCTCTGTGCATTACCCGCTCGAACCGGAATATGCCGTGAACGGGATACCTGGCCGTTATCGTTGTCATAAATGGCTCGGTAGAACGCAGCAAAATCAGGAACAACCACGAATTTCTCCGACGAACGTTCCAGATCCCCAGTCAGTTTCACAACACCTCTCCGGATACACACCAAAATAACTTCTCTCCTCAATATGAACCGGCGGCATCCTCATCCTCTAATTCATTCCCTTCTCCGCCGGAGAACAAAATGGAAATGAATGACACTATTCCCGATCCCCTGCGGCTTGGGCGGGATCACAAGCCGACTGAATACGACGTCATTGTACCCGCTTCCTTCCTGTCCGACCATACATCGGGCCTCTAGAGAGATCTGAGGACTGTTGACTGCTCTTCTATGCAGGCTCACGTCCAAATATTTAGCTCTTTGCCCTGGAAACCAGTTAAATTGGAGTAGAGGTCCTTAACGGCGGGTGAAGGGAGAGACATCAACCCTTGCCGACCTGCCCGCTCCCGTTCCGTCGCCGGCTGACTACCGACGAGTGAGACATCGACCCATACGCCGTCCCTGAGCCGTATCTCCGCGGTACTCCGAATCTAATACAGTAGAAAGCAAGCCCCGAGGGTACTCCGCTAGTTCCTTCGGCAGTGGTGCAGAGTTCATCCCGAGCAGGGGCTGGCCGACAGGCACTCTTCACCTCGTCCTCTTCGACGACGACGACGGCGACGGCGACGTCTGCTCTTGGGCGATAGCGGGGAGACGACGATGGCTGACGGACTAGGTCCAGGGCCGTCCTGGCCAGGAACGATAGTTCAAGCCCTCTACGTGATGCGTACGTCTCCCTTCCATCCCCCATCCCCGCTCTGCAAGCTGCTGACCCAAATACGCAGGACTGAGTAACTGGGTCGCCATGGCCGCCACTATCCTAGTGCTATACGACATACTCCTCACCCTCCCCTCCGAGATAGTCTACATGTGGCTCTCACCTGGTCGATCACTCAACCCTGTCGGTTCGCACTCGATTGAGGCCGGCAAGATCTCGCGAGCGAAGAGGATATGGCGCTGGATACGAACACGACGACCGACCTTTCCGACTTTTCTATATTTTGTGAACCGGTATGGGGTGTTGGTCCAGGCTGGGTTGTGTAATGTTGCCAATCTGGATGCGGCGCTTGAGGGTGAGGAGTGTATGAGATGGACGCTATTCAATAACTGGAGTGTGCCTATCGGGATGCTCGTCGTAGAAGGTGCGCCCCCGTTCTTTCTATGCGCAGGGCATGCGCTGAAGTGTTCCCGTGGCGGTTGTAGCCATGCTAGTCCTCCGCGTCTCCGCCCTCTACCTGAACGCCCGCCCCCTCCTCCTCTCCCTCTGGGCAACATGGCTCGCCTCCCTCCTCCTCATGTGCACATTCCTCTCCCTCTCCCTCCAACACACCTTCCCCGAGCCCACTTTAGCAGCGCAAGTGACCGGCTGCCTGCTCGGCGGAGCACAGAGGATGTTCTGGGCTGTATGGCTCCCTAGCCTGGGGCTGGAGAGCGTGCTGTTTGCTCTGATGGTGCTGAGGGTCGGGAGGTACGCGGCGGAGGGGGTGGGGAGTCGGGTGCTGGGGGTGGTGGCGAGGGATGGGGTGGTTTATTTTATCGTTATTTTCTGTGAGTCTGCCTGACTCTCCCTGTCTGCAACGTGGCTGACGAGCAATAGTCTTATTATTGACGAACGTCCTCGTCCCCCTGCTCTCATACATGCCCTACTACAGCGTAATGGTCGAGTACGTCCGCCTCCTCAATCCCTCTCCTCCCCTTTCATCTCCTCCGCTCTCCTCCCCACCTCTCCTCGACCTCCTCCGACTGCTGACTCACGCCCAACGCGCAGGCTAACGCTCTGCCTCACATCCATTCTCTGCTCCCGGATGTACCTCAACCTCCGCCGAGCCGCCCATCAACGCAGATCGCGCGAGCCGCAAGTAACGGGCAAAGATCGGACCTTCATGAGGGAATGGACGATCGAGCCTGATCCTGAACCGCCGCTTTCTCCTCGAGATCAGCAGTATGAGGACGACGACGAGTTCGATTTTGACGAGGAAGAAGGGGGGATGAAGCAGGGGAGAGATGTGGCTGGGAAAGGGGGAATGGAGGTGGATGGGGAGATGGAGAAGGGGAGTGATCCGACGAGTGCGAGGACGAGTACGACGAAGGATTGGTTGGAGAGTTCTTGGGGGACGTTCGATTCGGTGCCTTGATCATTTTCCTCCCGTCCACGACCCCGTCACTGCCCAAGCCAGAGGGCCACCAGCGCCTTGGAAGGGACGAACGCGTGTCCTTTCATGCCTCCCAACAAATTGCCAACAAATGTGGGCCGACATACGGCGACTTCACCATTCAGGACAACGGGACTGGGCGACACGCACAAGTTGGACAGAAGCAAGCCGCCTCTCTCAACCTCAACCTGCGAGGCTTTCCCTACTCCTCCAGTGTTCGAACCGGCCCTTGCGAGTCATAATGGGCTTGATTCCCCAACTCGTGGGCTCAACGATCGCACTTTTGCGGACAGTCACCTGTCTCCGGACCGGCATTGTCGGCATTCGCGGCATCACAATGCGGCATTTTCGCCCACGAGGCTTGCCAGGTAGCTGGCGTATATGGATTAAGCTCTGCTAATAATGACGTCTGCAATTGTAACCATATTTAGCAACGCACTCATAACTTACACGTACTGTAATGCGTTCTGCGTACAGGTCGAAGGACGGACCGCGTCGGAGTAAACCGCCGTCTGCCTCGCCGACACTCCACGCTCTGCTCCGAGAACTTCAGAGCTAGATGACACGGTCTAGAATGCAGCAGAAAACGTGCGAAGGCCTTGGGCGGCGGGACGGCGGCGGCTTGTCTGGAGGCCGCGTGACCCCCTCCACCTCCCGCCGCCTCCACTCGACCATGGGGTGCTTCCCGCCCGCCCCAACCGCTGCCAGCGCGGTCCAGCCGCATCCGTTCATGCGTCCATGAGGCATCCCCCGACCTTACCTCGTGAAGTCAACTTGAGACTCCGCGGGAAGGCGAAAGAATAGACCGGGAGGAAGCGGACGGCAGTGCGGGAAGGTGCGCGCCGCCCGGCTCCGTTTCCCCACATACGGAAGCTTCCCCATTCATTCGGTTCCCTCCAATGCGCAACGTGAACCCCGCACACATTGCATTATTGTGTCTTTGACTGCCGCCTACACGCCGGCCGACCGCTTGCTGCTGATCCATTTTTGGACATGTCAGCATGCCTCACGCGAGGCTGTTGGAGGCTGCAGAGCGGGTGGAGGGCTCCCGCCTGTTACTTATACTCTACGATGTAGGCGGGGTTCAGCAGCCTCCACGCTCCCGCCTTTCCCCGCCCTCCTAGTTCGACACCCCTGCACCTTATCATCCGCTCTCACCCTCTACCGATCATTGAGTGACCATGGGCGACATCCCCCTCCCTCCCGTTTGGAAGACTCTGCCTCCCTTCCCCGAAGGACTCAAAACCGCACCCCTCATCACCCTCCACCTCGACAAGCTTCAAGCACATGATCCTGCTGAGCAAGCAGCCCTCTTCAAGTGCGGCAAGGAGCTCGGTTTCTTCTACCTCGACCTGACCGGCTGCTCGGAGGGACAGCAGCTCTTCTCTGACGCGCAAGACCTGCTCGAGCTCGAGAAGCAGTTCTTCGCCCTGCCGGACGAGGAGAAGGCTATCTGCGATCGGGATACCGTCGAGGGCGGAGAGGGGTACTATGGCTGGAAGAAGATCGGTAGTGCTGTGATGGACAGCAAGGGTACGCCAGAGAGGCACGAAAACTACACTGTGAGTCCTCCCATATCGTTCGTCGGCGTTGTGCTCGGCGCCAAGCCCCGCCCTGCCACGTCGGGGACGAGCCAAGCATTCCGGAAGATTGGAAATCTGACCAACTGCGCAGATAAAAAAAGACGACATTGTCGGCAACTGCAAGCCCCTTGCAGCACCCATGCTGATCTACGACAACTTCCCGCTGCTCAAGTCGTTCGTCCTGAATGCGCAAAAACAAGTCACGCTCATGCTCAACCTGCTGAACGAGTCCCTGGGCCTGCCCGAAGGCACACTGGCCAGCCTGCACAGACTTCAGGCGCTGAGCGGGGATCACGTCCGGTTCATCCGCGCCCCAGCTCGGGGTGAGGGCAACTCCGATCAGACCGCCGCGGAGCACACGGACTTCGGCTCGTTGACGATTTTGTTCAATTGGCTTGGCGGGCTGCAGGTCCAGCTTCCGGGCTCAAAGGAATGGGTCTATGTTCGCCCCGTGCCTGGGTGCGCAATTGTCAACCTTGGCGATGCGATGGTCAAGTTTACTGCTGGCTTGCTGCGGTCGAACATGCATCGTGTCCTTAACCCGCCCGGCAAGCAGGCGAACGAGACTCGCTACTCGCTAGTCTACTTCTCCAGGCCAGAGGATGAGGTCGTCATGCGTCGCCTGAAGGGTGGACTTGTAGACGAACAGCCAAGAAACGAGGTAGAAGACAAAGAGAAGCAGTACACGAGCAAAGAGTGGATCCTGCGTCGCGGACTGGGTCCGAAGACGAAGGGCTTCAAGCCTGAGAACTGGATCCACAGCAGGGGTACCGAGGGCGAGAGAAGCACTGTGTGAGTTGGCTTGGCTTCGTTTGCGTCGGGGTGAAGGACAGGGATAACAACGTGCTGCTTTAGTGGTTTGACTGAGCAGACGGTCTAAGAGGCGATAGTTGGGGATTCAGCAGGTCTTCGTTAGTCTGGTCACGTGTTATGATTGTAGAAGTAGGAATGTACTCATGTCAAAGGAATTGATCGAGCTCTCGTTTCCGTATCAGGCGATCCGGGTTCGGTCCGCAGCGAAAATACCTCTGTAAGACCGACAGTTCAACGGCAAGCCATACCCTTACCGACGGAGCAACTATCTTCCGATAAGCGCCCTGAGGCGCTTAGATAGCACCTCCAGCCGCATGGCGTGGAGGACCGCTCGGTTCCGATCATCCTAGATATTATCCATGGCTCTTGGGTGGCGCGCTGCCCGAGGCGCCGATGAGGCGGTTTGCCGGAGAATAGCGGACATTCCAGCCTGGAGAGATTACTGAACTAGACCGGGCCGGCATTGCTTCGCATTCGCACTGGCGATCGAACTTCGCCAAGCCGAACTTCCAACAGACAGCTTGAACTGTATAGAGTACCCCCGGGGAAAGACATGATAATGCCGAGCGTTATCATCGGCCATGGATTTTCCACCTATGAAGGGTGCGCACTGAATGGCGCCGCATTGCTTCCTGTGTCGGATTTGTCGCGTTGATATTGTCGGCGTTCGTCCAGCTCGGACAAGCACATAACAGGTGGCACCATAAGCTGGCATGCAATCTGGCAACGCCGACGTTTGCGCCGAAGCCGAGATTGCCCTTCGACCAACCACAGCAGATTGCTGCCATGTATGCGGTATTCCGCTCCAACAGAGCGGAGCTCGTATTCAGCCGACCTTCGCCAGAGGAGGCATGGGAATATAGCTGTCAGCCGATGCTCCCAGCGTCTTTAAAGGTGGGCTTGGCACTCCTAGTTCGACTGTAAGCCGACTGAGTAGGGGACTGCTTATCAGCGAGCCTATTTGTGGGGTTATGAATGGTAATGTCCTGGTTGTCTTTGAGGCAGCCCATCCTTTTGGACAACGATAGATTACGTTACCCGATTTCATCCGCACATGACACCGAAATGAATTGAAATATAGCGTGCTGATGTCATAATTTTGGTCGCACGACCAGCAAATGGTTGACCGGGTTTTGCAAGGACGAAGATAGACGGTGCCAAGCCAAGGTTCAAGGTTGCAAGACGGAAGCAGCGTTGATAGCGAGAGGACAGCCACCGTTGCATGTGTCCCCGCTGTTTATCTGTGACTGCTTCCGCGGCAACTAATGCTTCTTTACTTCTTTCGGCACTTACCTTCAACTCCATATGGCAGTCTCCAACGCATTCAGCCGATCACTTCTACAGCTTAGGCCGACCATTGCTGGGACTGATAACGGACCGAAGCGAATGAATTTCAGTCTATCCCGAGCGGAATCCTTCAGGAGAATTAACTGTGGTTCCTTGTGCCTTGGCATTCGAGCGAAGCAGCTATATAACCTCAAGAGCAGCATGGATTGCCCCTCACACGCATCCGCTCCGATTGCGTTCCTGAAGCACTTTCCTCTGCTTCTGTCACCATGACCACCGTGTCGCCAATCCTTCCCCTTGAGGACGAAAAGAAGGGCTACGATGTCGAAGCTGGCCCGAACATCACTTCGCTGCCTGTTCTTGACGAAGGTAGCGAAACCGAGGAGAATGACGTCGATGACGCCCTGAAGCTCGTCGGTACTCAGGCTCGGGTATTTGATGAGAAGTACTATTCGCGTTTGCGATTGAAAATCGTACGTCTGAGAACCTCCGAAACCGCCTCTGATTGTGCTCATTATGCGATTTAGGACCTGCACATCATGCCGATTCTGCTGTTCATCTACTTCACCCAATTCTTGGACAAGAACATGTAAGATGCTGCGATCATGGGAATCATGCAACATTCGCTAACAACAGCCGCAGTCTGAGCTACGCGAGTGTCATGGGCTTCCCTGTCACCGGCATCTGGTACAACGACGTCGCTCAGGCGTTTTACATGGGCTTCTTGGTGTGGATGTTCCCGACGCAATACCTCGGCCAGAAGTTCCCCCTGGCGAAGTACCTGGGTGCACACATCATCATCTGGGGCGCCGTCGTCATGCTGCACTCTGTCTGCTACAGCTTCTCCGGCTTCTACGCTCTCCGGTTCTTCCTCGGTGTCCTCGAGGCTTGCGTTTCGCCCACGCTTATCCTCATCGTCAGTATGTGGTACAAGCAGAACGAGCGCGCATCCCGCATTGGTTGGTTCTATGCCGGCAACCTGAGCACGTCCGTGGTTGGTGGTGCTGTGGCATATGGCATCACCTTCTACGAAGGCGGCATCGCCCAATGGAAGCTGCTGTACCTCGTCCTTGGTGCGCTGGCAATCACCTGCGGCATCATTGTCGTCCTCTTCCTTCCCGACTCGCCTGTAACCGCGCGGTTCCTTACCGAGGAGGAGCGCGTCGCCGCTCTCGAGCGTGTCCGAATGGACCAAGGTGGGACCCATAACAAGCATATCAAGAAGTACCAGATTGTCGAGACGTTCAAGGATGTCCGCACATGGATCATGTTCCTCATCATCATGTGCATCGGTGTTCCGAACGGCGGCAACTCGGCTTTCGGCAACATCATCACTAAGAGCTTCGGCTGGACTGAGCGTCAAACGCTGCTGCTCGACATGCCGCGTGCTGCCATTGGCGGCTTTGCCGTCGTCGCTGTCGGCTGGCTTTCCGACCGCCTTCACGACCGGATGACCCTCGTCCTCATCTTCACCCTACCGACGCTGATCGGTATGATCATCATGACGACGATGCAGTACTCCGGGAAGCGCGGTGTATTGCAATTCGCGCAACTGGTGCAAAACCTCAGCGCCCCGGGCTTCCCGCTCTGTTACGCCTGGAACGCTTCGAACATGGCGGGGCACACGAAGAAAGTGACGGCCAACTCGATGACGCTGTTCACCTTCGGTGCCGGCTCTGTCGTTGGGACGTACATCTTCTTGCCGAAGGATGCTCCGGGCTACATCCCCGGCAAGGCCGCCATCGTCGTCCTCACG
Organism: Dacryopinax spathularia; assembly: GCA_037974965.1. NCBI lineage: Eukaryota > Fungi > Basidiomycota > Dacrymycetes > Dacrymycetales > Dacrymycetaceae > Dacryopinax > Dacryopinax spathularia. Next base: position 756,293 of record JBBPFI010000017.1, on the reverse strand, counting down.
GTCGTCATGATGCTTCTCTGTGTCCTCATGGCATACGTGAACGTGCGCCTGAACAGGGAGAAGAAGGCTACCCTCGAGAAGCTCATCGCTGAGAAGGGCTGGACGGAGGAGGATGTCGAGCGCGAGCGGGAGAAGGCTGCCTTCCTTGACCTTACCGACAAGGAGAACGTCTTCTTTGTGTACACTCGCTGAGGGGTGTTGTAGTGTTGTACTCCATTTTCTATGGTCTTCGATGTAGTTTGTGCTAGATAGTGTAATGACAGGAGTCATGGCTCAAGGTTGTGTGCCGCCTCCTAATATTGATGTCCGCTGAGGTCTAAGATACCGATGGCGTAGTGGGCTGTAGCTCAGGCTTTTGAGAGGCGGATCCACCAGTCTCCGGGTACTAGATATCATTCCATCAGTTATTAGAAAGCATGAACAGAAAAGGTATATAGTGCAAGGCTTGCGAGCCCGGTATCTTCCTGCTTTACTCGCCGTCATCCCTTCCTTCCTTCCCCCCTCACCAGTTCCAGCCAAGAACATGCGACTACCAATCCATAACAGTAGTCCGCATATCACACCCCCTCCCAACCCTCCCATTCGCAACAGTCCCACTAACGCTCGTCAACGCGCTTCCAGTCCAGAACGCAGCCCTCATCTGTAACTGCTGTTCCACAAGACTCAAATAATCCGTCAACAACGCCGGGGCACCCAACAATCTCCGATCTTCAGGCGTTAATAGATCGGAGAGGAGTAAAGCGCCGGAGGAACGGAGCAGCGATAGGTGCGTGCTGTTGCGTTCGTCGGTGGCGACGTAGAACGGGTCGTCTGCTTCTGGTGGTCTTGCCCCTGCGATGGCCCAAGAGAGGTTTGGGAGGGCGTCGGGTACGGAGTCGGAGAGCCGGAAGTCGGTCCAGTTCTGGGCGTGGAAGGTAGTTAGGAGCTTGCGTCCGCGTTGGAGGGATTGTTGGACTCGGAGGAGGTGGTCGGAGAATTGGGGTGTGTGCGTCCAGGGGGTTGTCACAACTGCGCGGGAGCGGTCAGCGTCATACTTCCTTCCCACAAATTCTCCATGTCAGAAGCAGCCAGCATGAATGGGATAGACTCCCGAGGAGTAGAGACAGGAAAGATGAGATGGAATGAAGGAGGGAAGTGCTTACAGTCCCCCCTCCGCATATGAGCTGCCATCCACATCCTCCCCCCAACCCTCTCCTCCATCCTCCTTGCCAACCTGTCAGCCACACGCTCCACAGCAGCAGGGAATCGCATGTGTTGCAGGACAAGGCGGGCGTAGTCGTCTCGCGCTGCAGAGGAGTGGAAGTACATGCTGCCCTAGTTCCACTAATCAGCCTCATTGAAGTCTTTTCCATGCCCCTCGAGAGTAAAGAGCCGTATCTACTCTAGTATCGGGGGAGGCGACCTCTCCTTGAGAAAAGAGGGGGAGTGGACGTACCGGTCGGCGAGCATTATGTACCTCCCCCTGCAACCACAACACCTCCTCCCCCACTCCCCCCGCAGCTCCATCCTCCCCCCCATCCCCCCCAAACTCATCCACCCACCCCCCCATCTCCCCCCTCCTCGCAAACCCCTTCCACCCCACCCCCACCCCCTTCGTGAGATCCACAGCCCGCGCATGAAACTGATACACCGGCGCAAGCCCATACGGCCTCAGTTTCTCGATCAGCACAGGGTCTGGGAGTGTTCTGTCGGCTGTATGTGGGGGATTTTGAGGTTTTCCGGGTGGGGGAGGAGGGGGGACGGGGAGGGAGGAATGGACGAGGTCGCGGATGCGCGTCCAGGGGAAGAGATGGGTGGAGGATTGTTGGCTGTCCAGTAAGCGCTGAAGAGTCAGATTCCGGCTGGCGAGCTCTTCCTTCGTAGGAGCTGGGGGAAGGCGATCGATGCGGAGGATGGAAGAGGGGTCGTACGCCTCGTTAGGGATGTATGCGAGCGAGAGAGGGTTCCCGGAAGGAGGGTGGAGGTATGTGGTAGGTGAGAATTGGCCGTCTGCGCGCTCGATGTGTGGGGGGAGGGAATGGAGGGTGAGGAACTCGGAGAGGGTTATTATGGCGCTGTAGGGGGAGGTGGGGGGGAGGCGGAACATCGTCTGACCTCTTCCATGTCAGGGACACTGCCGCGGCGAGGAGAAGGTAGGGTATGGCAAGATGGAGAGGGAAAGGGATGGGAGAGGGCGGGGGACGTACGCCTATGGGTATACGCCAGCCTTCGCGCTCTTCTGGAGGGAGGGAGTCCCACTCGCTCGACCCGCTCACAGACCTGTCCACAGAATACGCATAACTCGAGCAGACGTCACTATCCACATCTCCAATCAGCATTCCCTTCTCTGAGAGGACAAAGAGAAAGAAAGAGCACAGGCTCAAGATTAGATTGCGGGCCAGAAGGGGATGGGACGGGAGGGAAAGGAGGGAGGCGGAGGGAGAGGGGGGGAGAGGGACGTACTGCTCAAACTCGCATGAACGGGCATATACGAAGCTTGGCAGGAGGAGGGTTCGGTTCAGGAGGTGGGCTTGGTTCAGGGAGGTCTCGATGATATATTTGATCTGCCCCGACGTATCAGCATCTCTCTACTCCTAACACCTGGCTGCCAATTGCTCCAGTGCACCGATCGGCAGAAGAGGAAAGTTTCCGAGACGCGGAGAGAGAGAGGAGGAGGGAGTAGGAGAGTTGGAAGGCACAGGAAGAAGCATAAGAGCAGGGAGCAAGCAGGAAGCAGGGAGCAGAAGCAGGGAGGGAATGAAGGAGGAGGGACGCACGTTATTCCACCCTAACCACAAACTCCAATCCCGCGCAAAATATCCCTTCGTACCCTCCACAACCTTCCTAACCTCTTCAATTGGCCTCTCAAATCCGTGCCAAGGCTCTTCCTCCTCTTCTCCCGGTAGAGGGCCAGACCGGAGCGGAGCAGCGGGTAAGGGGCAGGGAGGGAGGGTGTCTCTCTCCCCCTCCTCCTGCGGTCGCTCTGGAGGGTCTAGGTCGGGCTTGAAGTGTGCAGGCGGGTAGCGCGGAGGAGGCGGCCTAGCAGGCGGGTGATGGTGGTGAGGCCCTTCGTGAGGTCTATGGCCCGTGCCCACTCTTCTCAGTCCTTTCTTTCGGAGCGAATGATGGATATGCGGTAATGTATGCTGCGCGGCGAGGGCGAGGGAGAGCAGGAGGAGGAGGGCGAGGAGGAAGGCAAGACGACGGGGGGAGAGGCGCGGCAGGGGGAGAGCCATCACCACACTTGCTCTCGCTCTCGTTTCGCGGGCGAGGGTAGGAGGACGAGCAGCAGCAGAGAACGGGCCGGAGAAGGGTTAAGTTACGGGTTTGCCAGGACGTGCATCAGTCTCTAGCCTTCAATTCTATTGTCCACCCGTGTGTAGAGCAACCAGTTAAGCAGCAGTATGAGTATACAGAATGAAGGGGTATCAATCATATCGACCCCTCACCCGCACACCAACCCACCCCCCTCTCCGAATGCCCAGCGGCCGCCTCCTCTTCCCTCTTTCCCTTTCATCTCCGACAACGCGGGCAAAAAGGGATCGCTTGGCACGCCCGCAACGCCGTCTAGTAAGAAAATCGGATGAGAACGAGGGGCTTGGCAGGGTCCATCCAGTGCGGAAGGCGCGGATGGGGTGCGGGGTTTTTGCTCCGCCACGTCAACCCCGTCCAGGCACTTTCTCTTTCAGCTCTTGTACTAGTAGAGAGATCACAGCAATTGCTGGTTACGATTATCCTACCGTTCATTTGAAGTGGTTCTTGGTGAGTGGGTTGTCCTGATTGTATTGGGCATGCGTGATGAGTCCTTTGTTCCCTATTACATGACGTTTTCCCCCTTCGATCTGCTCGTCAGAGCGGGGGAGGGGGAGGGATTACAAGCCGGGTGTTTGCCTGATCCTTTCTTTCTGTTTGGTCTTATATCGGGTGGACAAAGATCTGACTGCTTCTTGAAGTGGATTTTGCTTCATTGTCGATGGACGGTCGTGCCGCGATGGCAACCGTTTAGAGGGTTACATAGGCCTGCGACCGCCGTGTAAAGCTAGTTTTTGACGAGAATGGAATATATACGGTATCTCATATATCCACATGTAACTACAAGCACTAGCAATCTCTATGAGTGTGCTTTTTTACATCTCATCAGCCTCACTTCGTTCACCTCGTGGCTGGATCTATCCCCGCGTTCTTTCACTCACTCAGGGGCGCAGACTGCTTTGTTTGCTGCTCTACCACGTCCGGGGCGCTCAGAGCTCTTCCTTTGGCGGAGCGCGGTTCTTGATCCCCAAAAGCTCGATATCAAACACCAAAGTAGCGCCTCCGGGGATCTGATGCCCAGCACCTCGGTCCCCTACACAACAAATCAGCCTTATCCTCACCTACATGCCAACGCAGCCCAGAACAGTGCCAAGACGATGCAGCCACCGCAAGGAAGAAGCACAAGGAGGAGAGGAAGGAGAAGGAGAAGGAGAAGGAGAAGGAGAAGGAGAAGGAGAAGGAGAAGGAGCGAAGAGGGTACGTACCATACCCCATATGAGCCGGAATAGTAAGTTTCCGTTTCTCGCCAATGCACATATCTTTCGTTCCTTCTTCCCAGCCTTTGATGACGCGTCCTTGGCCCACTGTGTGCGTACGTGCGTTAGCTGAGCTCTCTCTCCTTCTCTCTCTCCCTCTCTCTCTCTCGCTGCAGCATGGCAGATGGCGAGCGGAAGGGAGAGTAAAGGGAGGGGGAAGAGAGACGGGGGGAGGTGGGAGGAGGTGGGGAAGGGGGGACGTACGTGTGAACTCGAATGGACGGTTACGATCCCTGCTGGAGTCGAATTTGTTGCCGTTGCTCGCAAGAGTGCCGGTCTGGGATACATAGTCAGCAGCTAGCTACTCGTGGAGCGACAGGCTCTGCTGGGGGAGCTTGAACTAAGACGGCGGGACAGAGGGGGGCAGGTGTCTTTCGCCCCCCCCCCCCCCCCCCCGCCTCGAGCCCGGCGACCGCGCCCGCCAGAAGGTACAGATGGAGGAAAAGGGCAAAGACGCACATAATGCATACTCAACACATCCCCCGCCCGAGTCCGGATCGGACATTCCTCCGGCCTATACACAACATCCACGACAAGCTCACTAACCTGACCGGGCTGGCCAGGCTGGGCGAGGACGACGGGGGAAGGGGAGGAGGTGAGGAGTAGGAGAATGGGGAGGAGGAGGGTGGGGAGCTGCATTGTTGTTTCTTTGGTTTTGCTTGGGGGTTGTTGGAGGTCGGGGGAGGTGGGTAGAGATGAGTGCGTGAGGTGAGGTCAGTGATGATGAGCCTTGATTGGGCGACGCGACGACGACGACGGGGATGGCGACGTGTCGCTCCCCCACACCCTTTCACCAATCGGCGCTACCACTCCCTGGCTTCTCTAATCGCCGATCAATAGCAGCACCGCCACTCCCCATCCCAGAGCCCCAGAACCAGGGGCGAGTCAAAACTGTACAGCACCAACCCTGGTTGCAGGCGAGATCAATTTCCCCTCTCGCGCCCCCTGCAAGGTAGTCAGTAGTGAGCTCGTCGTCTGTTCTGGTGCTGCCAATCGCTCGACATCCGACATCCATAATGGTACGTCCCTGTCTTCCTCTCGCACGCCAGCAGCAGCTCCAGACCATACCGCACGAAGCGTGCAAGGCCATGGCCTCCCCCTGCTGTCGTTGTTCGAGGCTGTTTGAGAACGAACGAGCGAGCTGACGCTCGCTCCCTCGTTCATAGCCATCCCAAAAAACCTTCCGCGTTAAGCAAAAGCTCGCCAAGGCTGCCCGCCAGAACAGGCCGATCCCGCAGTGGTTCAGGTTGAAGAGCGATACCAAGATCCAGGTGCGTACACTTTACCCCTCCGTCCGTCGAGACGGTCGGATATGGCTGGGATGGAAGAGGAGGGATGCTGATACGTTGGATAGTATAACGCCAAGAGGAGGCATTGGAGGCGGACGAAGCTGAACCTCTGATCGTCCTCATCCCTACTACTGGCGCCTCGACTACATCGAATCCGACACTCCGAACTCTTACGAACGACTATACGCTGTGAGATGGATTGGATTGGGTGTTTGGAGAGGTGCTAGACAGGTGCAGGAATGCGAGGGTGGGTTGTGGTCTGGTTCGGGGAGATTGTACGCGACTGGATTGGCTGTATGGCTGTGAGAGTGTGATATGATATGATCATGCCTTCTCATGCGTCTGCGTGCTTGTGTGGATTCTGGGTTCTCGACGACGATCCTGTGAGCGCTCGAGGTCTACAATGGCTCTGGCGACACCGGCGGACATGTGCTTACTGCACGGCATTTTGCTCAACTCTGGTTTGTGAGACTCACGGGGCCTTCTGGGGCGTTTGAGGTGTCAGAGCAGACTGGGCGCATTGCAAGGAAAGTCAGTGTGAAAGACAGTACGGGCACGCTATCGCTCGTATTATTGGACTTGCTGAGGCCGGCCGCTGTTAAGGATATTCAGGACAACATTGCGATTTCCATTCTTGGGCTTCCCTATCCTACACGACATCTCTACATTCTCACCCGCTGACTATCTCCCAACTACATACATACCCAATCTCACGGTTCCACCACAGCGCACCCTACCGCTCCCCAACCCTCTTCACCCCCACCCGAACCCGCTCATTCCGCCTCCAAAACTCCACCAGCACCCTCCCCACACCCGCCGGGTCATCCTCCTGCAGATGATGCCCCACCCCCGGAAGGACTTCAAGCTGGAACTTGCCCTGCATTTGACCTATTATTAGGGGCTTGTCCAGCCTCTCGGTGCCGGCTAGGAGGAGGAGGCGGGCGGTGCGGGCTTGGAGGAAGCGGGTGGAGAGGTGGGTGAACCAGCCTGCGAGCGATAGCGAGCGGTGCGAGCGAGGAGCGAGAGCGAGCAGTGCGAGTGAGGAGTGAGAGCGAAGGTGATTACACTGGTCAGTTTGGACCGAGCATGATGAGTGGGAGCGGGCGCACCTTCCCAGAAGGGCTCTGTAGCCTCTAACGGCGCCCTCCATACGTACTTCACTTCCTCGGGAGCTGCGGGGTCGGGGTTGGGTATGAACAGGGCTGGGACGGAGATCCGCGCTGAGAGGGGGTTGCGGAGGGTGTTGTTGGATACACTTGGAACCAAACATTAGCTCTTATTCAACCGCTGAGCTCAGAGGCGGGGAGGAGAGCAGAGGAGGGAGAGGAGAGGAAGGGGAAGAGAGAAGGAGGGCATGGGGAGGAGTGCTTGGGGGAAGGGGAGAGGATGGGGAGGGATGGGGAGGGACGTACTGCCATTGAATTGCCGCTTCGAGCGAAGGGAAGCCTTTCGGTCTCGTCAAGAGAAGGTTACGCATATGCGGCAGTGCCTCTAGTGCCGTTCCTACATTCTTGTTTCAGCACATGCTCCCACACACACCGCTTGCCTCCATCCAGGCCAGACGTCCATCCCGCACGCGCCTCAGCAGCAGCAAGGCCTGGACTGGACTGGGAAGACGTAAGGCAGGAAAGGCACGCACCCTCAACAACATCCAACACCCCCACGCCCGTCACCCCATACCCCTCTTTCAACAGCTCATCAAGCACGCCCAGCACGACACTCGCGCCCATCGAGTGCCCTACGAGTACGAGATTTGGCGCGGAGGAGGGAGAGGGGAAGAGGGTCGTTAGGAGGGAGAGGAGGTCGGCGGAGAGGGTGGGTTGGGAGAGGTTGAGGTCCCCGGCGGAGGGGGGTGAGGTTAGGGATTTCGTCTTGCCTGGTTGCTCGTCAAAGGTCTGCTTCTATCTCCCGACGGCGGGAATGGTATTGGGACGAAGAGGAGCAGGGGGAGGGGGAGAAGGGGAGGCGATGTCTGGAGAAAGAAGGAAAGGGGAGTGAGGAAAGACGACACACCATGTCCCCTACAATCAAACGCCAACACTCCACACTCACCCCCACTCCTCCCCTTCACCTCCTTCGCGAAACACGCCCACCCCAGCGCACCACTTCCCGCCCCGTGGTGACATACCATCACTGACCCGTTGCCCTCCCCTGGCTTGGTGAGTGGCGGGGTGTAGTACAGCCGGACTTCTAGTTCGCGCGAGGGGAGGGAGAGGGAGAGGGATTGGTCGAAGTATCCCGCGGCGGAGAGTGGGCTATAGTCCACTCTTGAGCGGGAGCGGTGTGATAGCCGTGGTATGGAGGCCCTAGCCCTTCCTGTCAACGCCGTGCCCCTCCGGCTGGATACCGTAAGAGAAACAAGCACTCACATAGAAGGTAGCTCGCCAATCCCATCCTCATCGTCCATCTCCTCATCCTCCTCCCCTCCTCCAGACCCGCCAGCTCCTCCAGCTCCTGAGGCTCCGAAAGTACTAGCGCCGGTCATGTCGTCGTCCCCGTCCTCGTCTGCCCCTGGAGCTCGGGTCTCCCAGGGCGGCAGAGGGGGGAGTTTTGCCATTCGGGCTTTCAGGGCTGAACGGTAGAGGTCGTCCGCCATCTTACTCTCTTGCTATACTTCGCTCCGAATCCAGTGTCTAGGTAGTCGGAGACGGTATGGAGATCTACACAGACGAGCGGGCGGCTGTCGTCTGCCACTTTGCAGGGGAGGCAGGGGATCGACCTACGCCTCATGCCGCCCAATCCGTGGCTGTGATGACAATGACGCCTCTTCGGCCCTAACCCCGGTCGGCCTTACGACAAAAGACCCTAACGAGCGCCTAATTCTCCGCATTACTCACCAACACTCCTCCCCAGTTCCCCCGGCCTACCTTCCACAACCCCAACACGGCCCCAACACTCAGCCAGCAACCACCTGCTCACTCGACTGGGAAGCTGAAAGAGTCGAGAGGAAGGATGTCGCTCCCCCCCGTGTTATATCATATTTTCAAGACACCTCTGCCTTACTTGCCTACGTTGGCACTGCAGAACCAGATTAATGCTTGGCAGTTGGCTTTGCGCAAGTCCTCCCCTGCATCTTCCTCATCTTCCTCTTCCTCGGCCCCGTCATCACCGTCTTCTTCGTCACCCTCCGGATCAACACAATCGTCATCGTCTTCCTCACCCGCACAAGCTTCCTCGCCCTCAGTCCAAGGCACGACCACCCACCACCCCGACATCCTCCTCCTCCTGCAACACCGCCCAACGTACACCGCCGGGCGCCGGGAAACGATCGGGAAAGAAGCCGAAGCCCGCTACCTCCGCTCCCTGGGCGCAGATTGGGTAAAGAGCGACCGGGGTGGGCTGACGACTTTTCATGGACCGGGGCAGGTGGTGGGGTATCCGTTGGTTGACTTGGGGAGGATGGGGGTGCGTGCTATTTCATCCCTTGTTGTTTCTGCTTTTCTGTCGGCCTGAGGCAACATGCTCCCCCAAGGGGCGCACTGGGATACAATGTACTTGGCCAGGGAAGCATGCCGTTGACCACCCTCCTAGATCTCAGCCCGAGACTACGTAACCACCATCGAGTCCCTCCTCCGCCACTACCTCCTCCAAACACACAACATCCACCCAATCCCCTGCTCCAAATCCCTCGGACCCGGGATCTTCCTCTCCCCGACCCAGAAGCTCGCCTCCATCGGCGTGTCCATCCGACACAGACTGACCTCGCATGGGTTTTCGATGAACGTTACGCGGGAGCCGGTGGCGTGGTTTGGGAGGGTGGTCGCTTGTGGGTTGGTGGGGGTTAGGGCGGGGTGTTTGGTTGATGCTGTTCGGTCTGCTCAACCTTCCGAGAGCGGTGCGACGACTGGCGGGGGAGAGGGGGAGGGGTTGAGCTGGGAGACGGTTGCGGAGGGTTTGGTGGGAGAATTTGGAAGGACGTTCGGGAGGGACATGAGGCCGCTTACAGAGGAGGTGATTGGAGAGCTGGAAGGAGGGAAGGAGATATGGAGGAGTTTTGAGAGGCTGGAGGAGGAGGCGAGGGGGATGGGGGATTGGCCGAGACTTGGTGAGGATGAGTCAGAGGAGATAGGGAAGGTGGACGAAGTACAACAGCGTATACCTTAGTACGATGCAAGCCACGAGATCTCTGCCCAACCAGTAACGTCTGCCTCTTCCGGGCAGAGGGAGTCGGGCATTCAACCCTGCTTTGTGGCCACACTTGCCGAGCCGAGAAACGGGATACCCACGACAACCCTGTATGGTTTCTGGCAGAACTTGTACAACACATTCATGAAGCACTCATAGCAGTGCTAATCTACCGACCACCACAGAATGGAGACGAGAAAGCACGGCGGCAAGAGAGGCACATCTGCCATTGGCCCCCGCTTCTTCATACTTCTGATGAGGAACCAGAGTGTATCGGAGAGGGTTTGAGTCCGAGCAGTGCCACTCGTCGCGCTTCAACGCGTTCGTTCAGCAAAGTGTCAACCAACTGCTGCATACAGCAACCCTCTCCTATACCCTCCCTCCAATCTCCTCTCGAAACCAACACAAAAGGGAAGGGAGTGAAGATGCTCCAATCCGCGCTCCTACCATCCTCCCTCTTCCAAGACATAATAACCGACCTCTCCTACTCATACTACGGCACCCAACTAGCCGTCGCATCCGCAGACCACCGCGTCCGCATATTCGCACTCTCCTCCCCATCCGCCGACGTCCCCCATACTTCCGCCACTCCCAACAATGCCGCTAATGGTAACGGAGCAAGTGCGGCGCAGGGCACTGGGGGATGGGAACTGGAAGACGAGTTCAAAGCGCACGACGCGCCCCTTACGCGGGTCACTTTTGCCCACCCGGCTTATGGGCCCCTTTTGGCAACAGCGGCGTTTGACAGGAGTGTAAAGATATTCGAAGACACGCCCTCGCGCGCAGCATCGTCCCAGCGCGCTCGGTGGGTCGAGCGGAAATCATTCACCGACCTTTCGACCAGCGTGCGCAGCCTGGAATGGGCGCCTGAGCCTAGGGGGTTGAAGCTCGCGGGCGTAGGGGCGGATGGATGGTTAAGGGTCTGGGAATGTCTTGATCTGCCCGGGTTGGGGAACTGGGAGACGAGGGAGGAAGTCGACATGCTTTCCCTGTGCGGCGGGGCTGGGGGAGGGGGAGGGGGAGGGAACGGGGCGAGTACGCCAGGTGCGGAGAAGGATTTGCCGGGCGGCGGGACGGGGTATGGGCCGACTTATGGACATGGGGCGTATGGAACTGGGGCGGGGAGGGCTGAGCAGGGGAGGGCTGGTGCGCAGGGGGAGAGGTTTGGAGCTGCTGCTGGGGGAAGGGGAGGAGGGGAGAAGGAGCTGGATAGTGGGTGGTCGATCGCTTGGTGTCCTGAGCGCTGGTGGGGGGACGTAATTGCCGTCGGGTGCGGTCAAGCCGGCGTAGTAAAGGTATGCACTGCTCCCTCCTGCATCATCCGGCTCTCGCTCGTTCTCTCCTGTTCTCTAATGTATGCGGGGTATGATGTGCTAATGCTGGAGGACAGATCATGCAATTCCCAGGCCCAACCTCGACTCCCATATGCCTCGCCACCCTCCACCCACCCACACCTCCCCAGCCCGCCTCCACTAGCACCAGCAACGCACTCCCTCCCTCTCAGCCCAGCCTCACCCTACCCCCCTCTCGCAGGCAGGGCCACTCCCCCTCCCACTCGCACTCCCATTCCCCCCACCCACCCTCCTCCCACTCCAACCCCTCGCACTCGCACTCCCATTCCCCCCCTTCCGCAGAACCACAAAGAACACCCTTGACGAGCGTAGCATGGGCCCCGGCATGCGGGAGGAGCTTTCACCTCATCGCGGCCGGGTCTGAGCGGGGAGGGGTGTATTTGTGGAAGGTTGTCCCTAAGGAATCTGCGGGGGGCGGAGGGGGAGGAGGGGAAGGGGAAGGGGTGGGAGTGGAGGGGGGGTGGATGGGGGGTGTTGAGCTTGTGGGGGAGTTTGAGGAACATGGGTGCGTGCGCGTTCATCTTTTCCCATTTTCTTCTGTTACCGTTCTCTACTACATTTTTCTCTTCTGGCCGGCTTGTTCGAACCTCTGCATTTTGGGGTCATACATACTACCCCTGCTCCCTGCACCGCCTTCCCTCTCCTACCCAAGCACCCCTTTCCCCCCTTTCTGTCCTTCACCTCAACACCTGTACTAATCAATTCATGATCGAAGCGGCCGCCCAATAACCCGCATCCAATTCAACCCCACCGGCACGCTCCTCTCCTCCGCCGGTGACGACGGCCGGATCCGTTTGTGGAAAGCGAGTTTCACGGGCGTGTGGAGGCCGATGGGGAGCGTTTGGGCTACTCCGGGCGGGGGGGAGGAAGAGGGGGAGGGTGAAGGGGAGGAGGGGGGCGAGGGGGAGGGGGATGAGGATGAGGGGGATGAGGGGTGGGAGAGTTAGGGGGATGGGGGAGAAGATATGTAAGGGGTTGAGAAATGTAAGGGGTTGGTTGCGGAGGTCGGGTTATGTAGGAGGCTGCAGTACTATATGTTTCGTGCCATTGGAGAGCTTGGCGACTAAAACATATCCTTTCGGCACGCGGGCAATGAAAGCGGAAGTCCCTAGTCATGCTCGTCTCGCAGTCGTAATGCAGGAGTTCATCTAGCTTGTTCTCATAACAGACCGGCCCGCTGGGACGAACGCCGAAGTCGTAGCAAGTCTCGCGACAGTTTGCACAACAGAGACGACAGCCCACTCTTCCCGATCTTACAGCATCTTGAGAGGGCCATCTCATTGTCGCCAGTATATCGTAGCCTGTGCCCGATAATGACTCGGGGCGCGGCGAGTCCTCCCTGTCCAACACCGCCGCAGCACAGACCTTCCCTCCCTTACGCACAAGCACGCACAATCGGCCCCAGTCGAGGCTCCCGCACGCAGTCTCCACACGTCCAAGGAACGGAAAACGCATGCATAACCCTATCATACGCATACACCCCTCCTACCCAAAGGCGGCAGTAGAGGGGATCTACTCCCAACGCATCTCAACAACCAACCACCACAGTCAATCGTTTACCGGTTCTGCACGGATTGTCAGGCCATGCAGAGGGAGCAGGGAGGGGAAAGGGGGGGTGCGCACCTTGACGAACCCGATGTCCTTGGACTTTTCCCTGAAGCATTGACGGCAGATGTCAAGGCCGTATTTGCGGATGAGACCGGCTTGATGGGCGCAGACGCGGCTATTTACACATGGTCAACTACTACTCTAGACCAACCCATAACACAAAGCAGAGCAGAATGCAATGCACTGCATGGGTGAGTGGTGGATGCGGACGTGGACTCACCATTGACGCGAGCCCTTGCCGAACTTGCGAGGACGAGAGAACCAGACAGAGTCGTGTGTCATTTTGACTGCGAGCGGAACGTCAGCTTCCCTTTGGACAATATACTAGTAGTGGAAACGTACCTTTTGGTAGCGGCGAAGGGCTGAGGACGACGGCTGCGACGACGACGAGCTCTGGGATGGGTAGGGTAGCAATGAGGGAGAGTGTGGCGGAAGCAGAGTGAGCCGCAAGGATGTGGTGCTGTACAGTTTTTCGTCGGGGCGGACAGGAGGTACGAGGTGATCCAGCTTAAATCGGTGTCACGTGATGTGTGCCCCTCTTGCTCTCACCTTCACTTGCGCCGTCTCTGTTGCTGATGGCCGCGGCACGATGATGATGGAGAATGTATTCTGAACTTGCCCTTATCATTGTGCAGTGCCCCACATACGAATTGTCCCATTCCAGCTTCTGAACCACTGCCCGGCACGGGTGCTCTGACGAGGTGCTCATCCGAGCGGCTTCGCCATCCACTACTACCGTCCCTGCAGTATACATGTAGTTCGCTGGCACAGAATACCGAGGCACGGCTTCTTTTGAGCTCATTCAAGTCATTGACAAGGATTATACAATTAGGTCTCCACCGCCAATGCTCCGCTACATACACACGTATGCTACTTGCTTACTATTTATCACAAATCCAGAATCCAATCCAAAATCCGAACCTGAACCGGGGTCATTGGTCATATGTATGCATGTGTGTGTGGGTGTCGTACGTTCGTGGGCGTGTTGTCCCTTGCAAACCGGTACCGACGTTAACAGGATAGGAGACAGAGAAGAGAGGCGAGAGACATAATATGAAATGCGTCGGCGGCGGATTGCTGGGACTACTGATGTGACAGAGCGGGTAACCAGGGACGGACTGCACAGTATGGGTGTGCGCGTCGACCGCGGTGTGAAGTGGTCTGTTCTGCAGCCTTCGGGCAGGACAGACTGGCTTGAAGTGTCCGTTGAGCGCGGGGCCATCGTCCTCGAGACCCATCCTGGAGACCGGGTCTGCGAGGATCCCAGGCTGAAATGCGGCCTATTCGTCCTCCGGGAAAGAGACATAACTGCTAAAATCAAAGCTCGTCTCCTCCACCGCAGGTGCCTGCGTCTGAGCAGGCGAAGTCGACTCCTTCCCCATCCCATTTCCTCCCCCCTGAGCCGCAATATCTTGCGAGGCACTATTCGCGGTCTCCGGCCCCGGATTGCCGTTACTAGCAGAACCGCACACCGCGTCCATCAGCGCTGGGTCGGTCCACCATTCTTCGCCTATTGTCCTGTCGGGGTTCATATCCGGGAACGGCGTGACGTCGAAGTTCATCCCGCTCCCTGCGGGCATGTTCAGGGAGGAGGTGAGGTCGAGGTTGAAGTCGAACGTCGTTGGCGTCATGTTCAGATTCGTTGCCCCGATGTTTCCGTTGCCAGCCAGATTCATCCCCATGTTCGGGTCGAAGGGCTTGAAGTCGGACAGATCTCGGGTGAAGGTCATCCCAGCGGCGCTGCCCAGTCCTAGACTGCAAAGTCCATTACTTTCCGTAGGCGACCCGATAGTTGGGGACATCATCGACCCCGCAGCGCCGGAATATGCCTGTCCCAGACCATGGGCGTAACTCGGCGGTGTTGTCGGCGATGGAGCGTCCGACGAAGAAGAGGGCGGCGAAGGTGAAGGGAAGAACGGGTTCCCCGCTCCAGACGCAGGTGCAGAGCTCGAAATCGGGATCCCGTTCGACGACTGGTTGGACGATGACGACACAAGCGCCGGAGGCTGCAAGTACATCGGCGTGCCCGCCGTCGGGGTCGTCGCTGCTGATCCAGGCGGGCGGAGGAACAGTTCGCTCAGGACGTCCATGCTCGTCGGCCCTTGTTGGCTGTTCCAGCTATTCGAGGACGACGAGCCACTGCGGGAAGGCATGCCCATGCTTCCATCGAAGCTCCGCGTCCGAGATCCGCCCTGCGCCAGCGGCTGACCGCGGTAAGCCATCATAGCTTGCAGTTGCCTCTGCTGGTCTCTCTTCTGTCTGTCCTTCAGCTGCTGTTGCGAGCTGCTACTGGACTCGCGTGTCCGCCGCTCAAGTTGTTGCTGGTAATACCGCGCGACTTGAGAGGCTTTCTCCTGCGTCTGGTAGCGTTCTCGCTCGGCGCGTACTTTCCTGTCATGGGAGACGGCGAGGAGCTGATACGCGCGTGCACGGAAGAGGCTGTTGAGGCGCCGAAGCTGGGAAGGAACGTGAGTTATTTTGGTCAGGAACGGTAAAGATAGATTATCGGCGGAATGAGGGGGCCGGCGAGCGAGGGGCTTCTGCGTCCTCAAAGGCTGGGGCAAGGCTCCCAGATAAGGAACGGCATCTTACGTGCACACACGTAAACCCGTCCCTGGGCTGCACAATGCCTTTCTGAGGGTCGGAGCCGTGGCCCCACCCGCTCCTCCTCGTCCACAGCTCGTAGGCGGAAAACGAACGCGACTCACCTTGGCCATTTGTTCGCCCGTGATCCTGCCTTCCCTCGCCAGCCCTTCAAACTCCCTCATTTTCCTCATTAGCGTCAGCCCACTCTGGTCGGCTCTGCGGGGCGTGGCCCAGTCACCAATGACTCCCATTCTTTGTCGACGGAGCTCTTCAGCTTGATCGCGCGCTAGAGCCGTAGAGAGGAGGTTGATGAACGCTTCGACTTGTCGCTGTGTGAGGAGGGGCGATGGATCTGGCTGGATCGGGTAGGGTGACGAGGACGAGGCGCTCGGAGTGTGGTAGGGCAGGGACGAGAGTGGGAGCGTCGGGAGAGACATGGCGGCTGTTTGCTGTTGTACTGAGAATGAAGCGTGAACCAAGTCTTATAGCTTTGCGGAGAGCACCGGAAGCGGCGAAGTATTAGGAACGAGGTTGAGAAACGAGAACGGTACAACGGTCGTAAACGTGTGCGTGTGTGTGAAGCGGGCGTCGGATCACCAAGGGAGCGGTACAACAACGACGGCGTCTCCGGATGATCGGCAGTGTCCTAATAAGGCGATTCTTGCAGAAGCGGGGAGGGCGCGCTGTTTGTTGCTTTGGTCCTTGACGAGCTGGCAAGGGATGGGTGCGTGTGAACGTAAGGTTGCTGGCGGGAGAACTATTAGTGAGGTTGGGGCGTGTTCGGGATTGTTCTGAGCGATTTAGGTACAAGAGCTGCTGGAGATGGGCGTGCGGGGATCCGTGGGGGCGTGCTGGCGTACTTGGGGTATGGGGTGGGGATGCGGGGAAGGCGGGGTTCCTGCTGGCGTACGTGTCCCTTCGAGAGAAAACGTTCGAGGGAAGGGGCGGGGAAGGGGAAGCTGAAGCTGAAGCTTGCAGGTGTGAATGCGTAAGAGAAGAAGGCAGAAGGAAGGAGAGCGGCGGCGTCCAAGGGGCTGATGCGCCCAGGTTCGTTCTTACTGACCGCTCCGCAATGTCTCTCCCCTCAGTTACACTCACACCACCACCACAACAGGTACCACAGGTCCGGCTCGACCCCTGCGTCCCCCATCGCCCGCTTCCCTTCAAGCCTAATTTCCATCCCGCTCTCCTCCCGCCCATTCAGGATCGGCGTGAAACCAGACATGCCAGACCCAGCGGGCCTCACACGCACGACTAGATGCCGAAGCGTCAGACCAAAGCTCCTCGGCAGCCGATGCAACAAGTCAAAAACGGAACCCAAAGGGGTCAGGCGTCATGTGCCACACCCACACCCCACGGAGCTCCGTCTCCGCGTAACCCGCGCACCGGCTCAGGCACTCTGGGGTGATCCGGGGCTGGAATTCATTTGCAAGGGTCTCACCTTCTCTGGCCGGGTGAGCATGCGCTGTGGCAAAGACGCCGGATCTGGATCGAAGTTTTTAGTCGGATGCCATCGACTATCGCTTTTATTCACTGGATGCCAGCGTCCCACCATATTTCGTCGGATGCCATCAGGGATCTGCTGAACGCGACGTCAAATTCTGCTTCATCCTCAACCCAGCTCTGTACTACCATGGCACAGACAGATACTGTCGACCTTCACCAGCGTTTCTCTTCTTTGGATGCTGCCTGCCATGCGCTCACAAGATACTCTGTTATGCAAGGTGCTTCCCATCGAGTTTACAAGCGTGACCCGACTCGCTTAATGCTGCGATGCGATATCTCGGACTGTCCTTTTCGTGCGACTGTCACAGCAAAGGAGCTTAACTTTGAACTGGTCTCATGGTCTCCGAAGCATACCTGCCAGGCGAATCTGAGGAAACCCTATGCTGCATCCAGCCGAGCAAAGTTTGTCATCGAAGAAGTGAAGAATGCGCTTGTTATCACGCACGATATCACACCCAAGGTCATACAAGACACACTCAAACGTCGCGGAATCGATATCTCCTATTACTCTGCATGGAATGCAAAGCAAGTACTTCTCCATGACAGCATTGGTGAACAATGTGAAGAATTCCAGAAGCTACCAGCATATGTGGCCTACTTTCGTGAGCACGATCCTCAAGCCACCGTTCAGATTACCTTCGACACCGACAAAACGTTTCATTCCCTTTTCATCTGTCCATCTCCCGCCAAACACGCATGGCAATATCTCCGCCCTTTTGTGTCAGTCGATGGCACTTTCACCAAAACAGCCTTCGATTTCATCCTTATGCTTGCTGCTGCATATGACGCGAACGATCAGCTTGTCATTCTCGCATGGGGACTTGCTCCAAAGGAAGATGCTGCGACATGGGGCAACTTTCTGAGCCTCCTTCGCACCGCGCTTCCTGGCCTTGACCTGGAGTCAACTGTGGTCATTTCTGATCGCCAGAAAGGGCTACTCAAAGCCATCCGAGAGGAGCTCCCTTCTACCACCGAAGCCTTTTGTGCCCGACATATTGTCCAGAATGCGGTCGAAAAGTTCGGAAAACAGGTCGAGCCACACATCTGGAGGCTAGTCAATGCACAGACCCAGGCTGCCTTCAATATTCACCTTGAAGCCCTCCGAAAGGAAATTGGCAATCGGGCGGCAGAGTATATCAACAACATTGACCATTCCCGGTGGGCGACATATGCATTCCATGGTCTCCGATTTGGTCGTGTTACCTCCAACTCTGTCGAAATTATGAATGGTGTCTTTGTTGCCGCAAGATCGCTCCCCCCGCTTCAACTGCTTTCCCACCTCTATAATCATCAAATGACAAAATTTGCGGACCGAGCAAGTTTTGCTGCAACTCTGTTAACACAATTCACCCCAGCGGTCCATCAGGCACTGACCGAGGCAAGCGACAAGGCACGTTTCTATATGGTACTCAAGTCCAACGAATGCTGCTTTCTCGTCCGAGAATCTGCGGATCATAATGCACCGGAGCACACCGTCACATTGTACCCTATGCACCAGAAGGGTTACTGTACCTGCCTTGCCTTTCAACAATGCCTTATCCCGTGTTCGCATGGACTCGCTGTATTGACAAAAATGAAGATTCCCCCTTCGTTCTACATCAACAAATTCTACTATTCCGCGAGCACACTTCAGGCCATATATGCAAGATCTTATCCCCCAATGCGCCTATCTGAACTTGACATTGATACCGAAGTCAATCCACCAATCCTGAAGCGGAAGGTTGGTCGTCCAGCAAAGAAGAGGAAGGAGAGAGGTGCAACTAGTGTGTCAAGGCGAAAATGTAGCAAATGTGGTGAACCGGGTCATCAGCGCCGTACGTGCACTAAGTAGATAGTGGCAAAGATGGATGGCATCGGACAAAATATAGTTCAGCACTGGCATCCGATAAATAAACACACTAGTCGATGGCATCCGACTAAATTCTTCGATCTGGATCCGGATCACACCCGTTTCTCTTTCTTGCGGCACATCACACACCCAAACCCACAAATGTGTGGCCGAGGGCCGGGGCTGCGGACGGCGAGTCGTCAGACCACGGATTGACCAGTCCGTCCGGCAGTCAGACCATCATCCTGAGCAACGGAGGAAGCTTGATCAACCAGCAGAACAAGATAGGCTTGATCGCCCCCTACTTTGAGGCAAGCACATGACGCAGCCCCCTCACGCCGCACATACAATTTCCAGCGCCTGCATTGAATGGAACGGCGATCAGATCAGTGATCCTGCCGTGCCCTTGGACCACTATGTAATGGGATTCGGACTCCGCTGTTGAATAATCGGCCTGGATTGTCAGTATTATTATATCATTGTTGGACGGAACTGGCCGGATCAGACGGTGCGCGCCTGGGCGGTCACGAGCTGTTGCTTAAGATGACAAGTCTCCAGTACCTTCCAGACATTGAACACTGTACTCTTTTGGCGCTGAAGTGCGCGTAGGAGAGTCCGGCTCCTGGCTTGGGGGTGCTCTCGGACGGTGCCGTAATCATTCGCCCCGACGGGAAGCGCAATCCTTCGGAGTTGCGGCTTTCGTGCCTCGGCCATCGAGCAGTACCACAAGGCAGGTTCATAGCCGGCACTAACATCCTCATACCCCCACAACCCGTTCAGTTAATGAATCCAGGTCCATAACCGGCCCAGAAGACTCGAGAGGAGAGAGGAAGGCCGATCCCTGCCCGAGCGGCTTACGCTGCTTACCACTAAGTACTGGCACCCTCCCAGCCACAAAGAAGACTTGGCTGATCCCCTGCTCGTGTGAACGTTTAGCCGGTAGGAATGTTGGGTGTTCGGAATATTGGTCTTCCCCCTTCGATCTAGGGATGATTTTCTCGAGCTGATCCGATCTGTTGGATTTGAAGGCCAAATCAGGGAAATAAGTCCCTTTCAAAAGAAAGGAGGTGCGCTTGGCTCTTTTCTCCCGAGACTGCTGATGGGTTCCTGTTGATAGCTCTCGAACGTCCGAGCAACACAAGACCGGCGACAGGCTAAATTTCGAGAGTCAGGACGGACACGGGTGGCCCATTGTCCGCTTGCAGCAGTACTAGTGTGAGAAGACTGATGCCCCTCAGGCTCGTTCTGGTCGCCGCGATGCGCTGGTATGTACTCTCGATAGTGAGAGCGTCGGAAGATATACATGTGTCCGAATGCTATGCTACTACATATGCTACAGCGGATACTTGTTGTCATTCTGGATTTGATTGTCTGTCTAATCCCTCTTTCCAACATCAGGAGTTCCGCACACCGCCTCCTCCTCCATTTCCTGTACACGGAAAACCCTCGTTCAGCCGCTCCCCATACCCACTCATCCTCTACCACACGCACCACACCCACATCATACTCCACAAACCCTGCAACCTCATTCATTCGCCAACCCCAACCTCAACCCCGCAACCCCTCCCCCTTCCCCCACCCGCGCGAATCGCCTCCAACCCAGGCATGACACCCCCCAAAACCCCCCCAACCCCCTCCTCGCCCCATCCCGCCCCGCTCAAGATCGTCACCGTCGGTGCGTATCTCCTCCTATCCCCCGGCTCTAGTGAGGGGAGGAGGAGAGTACGGATGCCCCAGTCCGGGTTTGTTCGGGGCGGGGGATCGATAGGTAAGGCTTGTTGAGCGGCGGAGGCTGGGGGTGAAGTGGAATGGGAGTGAAAGGCTGTTGGAAGGAGCTTGGCTCGGACGGGGATGGGGACGGACAGGGAGGGCATGTTTTGCCGAAGGGAGTGGAGGGCGTTTGTGAGGAGGTCAGAGAGGGAGGGGGCGTAGCGCCGCGCTAGGATCCTCAACTACATTCAAGTTACCTCGTAGTCAGCACGCCTGGTTTTGGAGTTGAGGAGAGAGGAAGGACGTACGGCAACAACTTCCTCCTCGACCCTCTCAACACCCCCGATGCTCAGCTCAAGACAGCGGGCTAGCATCTCCCTCACTCCTCTGTTCATCTCCCGCACTCCTTGGCTCAGCTCCCCTTCTCCTTCCCTTCCCTCTCCTCCTCCCTCGGCATCCTCACCTCTCGGCAGAGGCAGAGGCAGAGGCGGGAGAGTCTCGTACAGCTTGAGGAGACGCTCCCGGACGGTGTGCAGGATCTGGAATACGTGCGGCAGCCTAGCCTGCGCTGATTCGGTGACCTACACAATTCCTTGTCAACCTGTCCATGCACTTTAGAAGAACAAGAAAGGGACGCACAAGCTGAACATCCCCCATACTAATCGCCGCAGCTCTATGCACCACCTCCCCCGCCTCTTCCCTAACACCTTTAACGGCCCGCTTTGTGGCTCGGGCCCGGTTGCGCCAAGTTTGAGTGTAGGCTACGCGTTCTCTGCGCCGGATGGGGGGGTAGCGGGCGGTTAGGAGTCCGAGGTGGGAGAAGAGGAGGAGGAGGAAGGTGAGGGCGACGTTTAGGTCGGGAGCTATGGTTTGTCGGATAGCTTGGGTGTTGTCGGGTCGGTTGTTTGGTGGGTTGGGGGTGTTGATGGGGTTGGGTTGGGCGGGAGGGTAGGACGTGCTCGCGTCGGCTAGGTGGCATGCCGATGTTTCTTCGTCAGATGGTGGGGATGAGGTTGAGGGTTGGGAGAGAGAAGGCTGGGGTGAGATGAGGATCACCGAGGCTGAGAGCTCTGCGGAGGGTTGGCGCTGGATCTCATCAGGAGCTTGGGATGGAGAGGCGGGGGAGGCGGGTCGGGATTGCGCTGGTGGGCAGGTTGAGGTGGAGGATGAGGACGGTGTTGAGGTGGAGGACTGCATAACTTGTTCCTCAGATCGTAGGTTTTCGTTCGTATATGCAATGCAGAAGTGGTATCGCACGACTCGTAGGCAAGATGATAGCAAAGACCAAGCAAGTCAAAGGGGTACAGTATACCAAACGAATTAGGAGCACCCCAACCCAGCTCCTGAGCCGCAATACGGTACGGTATCACAACAGAACACCGACGAAGAGTCGCCGCCACAACCGAAGCTTAGCGCCCTTCGCGGCACTCAAACTACCTCCTTCGGCGCTGTCAAACAACCCACCTTCTCTACACTCAAACAACCCATCATCGGCCCTCCCAACAACGCCTTGACAAGCCCGCGTCAGGGGGTCAAACAAAAGTCGCGCGTCGCGCCCCGGTACCCACGGCATCACGCGCTTGATTTTTGTTTCCCCCTGTCGGCCTTAATCTCCCCCTCGCCGCCGGTTATTAACACCGACAACCCGGGACGATCCCCGGCTCACCGTACCCCGCATTTCATGCTTCTCGTCATGGGGATCACGCGCAACCCCATTCGGTCCACGCGGTCCATGCAGGGTTAACGTTGGGTATGATCCGGCCTTCTGAGCACTCTCACCGAGGGAGTATGTCAGGAATTTACTGAGTACTGAGTTCTTATATCTATGTACCTACAGGCATGAGAATTTACTTCTTGCTCGGTGGGTGTGGGTCGTTTGTGGGGATTATTAGGCCGAGCGGTGGGTAATGATCTGATCTGTGATCATTGATCGGGAGTACTTCTCGTGCGGTCGGTACCGCTCGACCTGAGGGCTGTATAAACCTCACTCGCTTTCCCAGGCAGCACCCCCGTCCAGTCCCTTTCTTCCTCTGGGTCCTCGCTGCCCTCTCGCTCTCTCGCTCTCTCGCTCTCTCGCATCCTCGTCCCTCGGGTCGCATCTCCAGCTCCCATCTAACCGCAGGCACAGGACAGAGTAAAAACCAAGGATGACCACTTTCGAACCGCACCACCAAAACCCCCATCCCTACCCCGTCGACCTGACGATCCCCCAATTCCTACTCGACACCCCCTCTCACCCACTCCGGCCCTCCCGGCTCCCTGGCTTTAAGTGGCTGGTAGACGACACGACGGGAAGGAGCTACGGCCTGGAAGAGATTCGGGAGAGGGTCGAGCGTCTCGCCCGGGGTATCCAAGCGAGGTGGGGTGGGGAAGGGGGCGTCCTGGGCGGAGGAGGGGAGGGGAAGGTCGTTTGTCTGTTTTCGGCGAACTGTATCGGTGCGTTGCTCTTGCAGCTGCTCTTGCTCTCCCATCCAGCTGCTGATACGGCGACAGACTACCCAATAACGATCTGGGCCCTCCACCGGCTCGGCCTCACAGTCTCATGCGCAAACCCATCCTACACGCCCTCCGAGCTGAGCCATCAACTAAAAACCACCAACTCAATCCTCCTCTTCTCCTCCCCCTCTTCTCTGCCTACCGCTCTAGCCGCAGCAGAGCAGGTCGGCCTACCCCCATCCAACATCATCGTCTTCTCCCCCCCACCCCCCGAGCGAACTAGGGAAGGAAAAGGCTGTTTCCCCCCCTCCTCCCCTCCTCCCCTCCACCCACACCAGGGCCAGTCATACGAGACCACAGAGCGCCTAACCCACGCCGGCTGGGCTCTCCCGCCTAATTATTCAGAGCCCAGAGGCCGGGAAGTGGGGAACTCAATAGCCTTTTTGAGTTTCTCGAGTGGGACAACGGGCTTGCCGAAGGCTATTATGATCCCGCATAGGAGTGTGGTGGCGAATTGTTTGCAGATGGCGGTGCATGAGAAGGTTAATTGGCCTGAGGGGACGCTTGAGGGAGAGGGGGTGGGGAGGGGGAGGTTTGCTAGGGCGGGGGATGTGGCGCTTGGTGGTGAGTGCTCACTTGAGGGGCAGGCTATAGGTTGGGCATGGGCTGATGGTAGGACAGTCTTGCCGCTGTTTCATATTTATGGGCTTGTGGTGACGGTACGTCCCGCTCTATCCCCTTCTGCATTCCCGCCTTGTAAAGATGCACAAGCTAACACCTCCCCCGAAAGTTGCACCACGCCCTCTTTACGGGCCTCACGCTCCTCGTCGTCCCGAAGTTTAACTTTAAGGATGTGCTGGAGAGTATTGTCAGGTGGAGGGTTACGCATTTGTAGTGCGTCTTTCTTCCTTCTTTCTCTTCCCTTCTCCGCTCTCCTGTTCTCAGCTTTCTCCTCCTCTCTCCTCTCCTCCCTCTGCCTCGCTCTCCACCTCTGTCTGGCTCTGCGAGTGAAGAAGAGGGAGGAGGCGGGGATGTGGGGAGGGAGGAGGGAAGATGCGGGGAGATTGTTAATAAGGCGATCGAATGCTGACGCGAGGGTATCGTAGTATTGTTCCCCCGATGGTCGTTATGATGCTTAACGTACGTCCTCTCCTCTTCTCCACTCTTCCCTTCCCCAATCCTCTCCCAGCCTTCCCCCTCGACGAGAGCTCCGCTAACGCCCGCCCCAGAGCCCCCTCACAAAATTCTACGACCTCTCCCACGTCCGGTTCGCCATGGTTGGCGCTGCGCCCCTCTCCTCAGAAGTGACCGAACGGTTCAAGCGGCTTATACCGAGTATGAGGATGGGCCAGGGGTATGGGATGACCGAGACTAGTACTACTGTTTGTCAGGTGCGTCCCCACCCACTTTTCCAGCGATCCTTCCTCCCAAGATCATCTGTATCCGGCGCACCCACCGCCTTCTCCCCTTGGCCGTGCTCTTCCATATTAGTAAGGACTAATGCGAGCTTACCCTCCGCCCGTGCAGTTCGAGATCCAAAAACCCAGCATAAACGGCTCAGCCGGCACGCTCCTCCCGCACACCCTCGCCCGCATAGTCCGCCCCGACGGCACCCTCGCGGGCCCGAACGAGCCCGGCGAGCTGTGGGTCAAAGGACCCCAGACGGCCGTCGGGTACTTGAACGATGAGAATGCGACGCGGGAGACGTTTAGGTCTGATGGGTGGGTTAGGACTGGGGATGAGGCGCGGATTGATGAGGAGGGGAATTTGTATGTTCTTGATCGGTTGAAGGTGCGCTTTCTTCCCTTCCCCGTCCCACCCCCGCTTCCCGCGGCCCCACTTATCCCTCTTCGGTCCTCGCGGGCCGGGGGGAGACGGGGGTCAAGTGTGGAGCTGTTAACGCTGACGCTGATGCTACGCAGGAATTCCTAAAAGTAAACGGCTTCCAAGTCGCCCCCGCCGAACTAGAAGGTCACCTCCTCTCGCACGCCTACGTCTCCGACGCCGGCGTCGTCGGCATCCCCGACGACCTCCGCGGAGAAGTCCCAATCGCATTCGTCGTCCTCTCCTCCGCCGGGAAGGAAGCTGCCTCTGCTGCTGGGGATCGGGGGCAGGAAATTGTTGCGGAGGAAATCAAGAAGTGGGTGAGGGACCAGAAGGTGAGGTATAAGTGGCTTGATGGGGGGGTCGTGTTCGTCGATGCTATTCCGAAGAATCCGAGTGGGAAGATCTTGGTGAGTCTGTGGATTTAGGGGATGTGGGTGAAAGGGACTGATGCTGGGTGTAGCGCCGGATTTTGAGGGAGGAAGCGAAGAAGATTGTTGAAGCTAGGAAGAAGGGTATGCCTGCTATGGCGAAGCTGTAAACCACTTGGGGTCAAATTGGACGTGTATGATTAATTTAGGCTAAGCATAAGGAAGGATCGACCTCATCTAAGCGCGATTTTGATGAGTCGCGAACAGCCGTGGAAAGAACCGTTAGAGCTTGGCCTGTGGATTCGCCTTCACCTGCTCCTTCCACTGCTCCTTCAGCACTCTGCGCAAGATCTTCCCGCTAGGCACCTTGGGAATGGCCTGCACAAACTCCACCCCTCCGTCCAGCCACTTGTACCGAACCTTCTGCTGGCTCACCCAGGTCTTGAGCTCTTCCTTGATCCGGTTGGCGTCCTCCGGACTGGACGAAACGCTCTTGGCGACGGCTGGCGTGAGCACCACGAACGCCAGAGGAACTTCGCCTTTCGTCTGGTGTGGGATACCGATCACGCCAACGTCTTGCACGTGCGGATGGGTCATCAGGTGTCCCTCCAACTCGGCAGGGGCGACCTGGAACCCACTAACCTTGATCAGTTCCTATTCTTCCTATCAGCTTCTCTGCATCATCATTACGCCAGAATATGCGCACCTTCAGCCGGTCAACGATAAACAGGCTGCCGTCGCGCGCAATATATCCCAAGTCCCCTGTTCGTAGCCAGCCTCCAGGGAGGAACGTCTCCTCCGTCGCTTTTGGGTTGTTCAGATACCCTATAGCGGTCTGTGGCCCCTTCACCCAAATCTCTCCAGATTCGTCGTAGTGCGCGAGCGAGCCGTCTGGTTTGACGATACGAGCGCACGTATCTGGAACCAAGATTCCGCAAGAGCCATCGACAGGCGGGGTGAACCATGGGAACTGGACAGCTGGTCAGTGGGAATAGAGGAGTGCCGGGTTGGCAGATTGCGCACCATGCTGACTAGCGAGGACGTTTCCGTCAGACCGTATGCCATACCAGCTCTGGCTCTCGGCACGAGCTTTCTGAGGTCCTGCATGACTTCGGCAGAGAGCGGCGCTCCTGCCGAAAGGAGCCAGCGGACACAGGACAAATCGTACTTTCGAGTAATGGGACTCTGTTGACCCGGTTAGTGAGACTCAATGTGGGAGTCATGCTACGTACATTGAGCATGTGCATGAGGATGGGCGGTACGACTCTGCATTCCACGCGGTTAGGTGCTCAATCTATGCCAGCCATGATCAGACCACGTACGGGATATGCGCTATCCTGTACTTGACGATGATGCCTAGGAAATGCTCGAGCTGGAAGCCAGGGATGACGACTACACCTGCGCCGCAGAACAGGAGGGAATGGAGCTGGGCACGTGGGAATGGTTAACATCAAAACGCTGCGTCTAGCGGTGGAACAAGGCCACGTACAACTCCCACAAGTCCGTAAATATGATAGAAGGGCAGCACTGTTGCACCGTCAGGGATGACAGGGAGAGTAAGACACCTAACGGGCGCACCTCCGAGTCCTAAATCTCCTCGATTTATCCAGCTATCTCCCGGAGGGAGTGTGCTGTCGTTTACTCCGTACAGCCAGCACATTTGCAGAACCGTGGCCATGGCTCCTCGATGCGGCACTGCAACCGCCTTAGGTAGACCCGTTGTCCCGCTTGAGAAGCCGAGATATGCAACAGTTTCACCGACGAGGGGACCTCTCGGCTCGGTGTAGTTCTTGTCGAGCTTAGCTCCTTCAGCGGCCAATCGATCCACGGTGACGAGGTTAGCGGACGCTGACTTATCACCTGCTGAGTGGGTTTGCGACCGAGGGGACAGAATGACCACGTTGGCTGTATCGAAAAGTTTCGACCGCGAGGCGGCTTCCAAAGCTTTTGGTAGACACATGGGCACCGTGAATAAGAGTTTAGAAGATGTCTCCTTCAGCTGATACTCCAGCTCCCCGACTGTATAAAGGGGATTGGCGCCCGTTACAATGCACCCAAGTCGATGCATCGCCCAGATAACAATCGGGTAATCTGAGAGCTTCTTGTCAGTGCAGCTCCAGCTACAAATCATCGATGGCTTACCGATGTCATTCGGGCTGTACATACACACCACATCACCTGGCTTCAAGTCCCATCGCGCCTTGGCGGCTCGGGCAACTTGTTCCACCCTCTCCTTGATTTCTTGAAGGCGATAACTACGCCCAGTCACACCATCGATTAGCCAGGGCGAATCGGGGTCGCGTCTGGGGCGCAAAGGATGCACAAGCTCATCCAACAGAAATTGAGGCACCGTCAGATGACGTGGGTAGGGGTACGGCAGCCTGGACTGGGGTTGGAACTCAGGCATGGGGGCGTAGTGAAGATCTAGATGTGTTCGCCTGCATACCGTCCACTCCAAACAGCTCTATATACTTAAATCCCCGCTTCATGCCTCGTGCCATGAGCTTCCATAGAGTAGATGCGGCAGAGACGTACCTCTGCTGCTACATGGCGGACCCCGATGAGCCAACATCCGGCTGCCAGGAGCAGATGGCGACCGGCTCGGACAAGTGATATGGAACGAGGCGTTCTGGAACTTCCGATGGAGACATTGCTTGCCGCTATATGGGTTCAAGCCTACCACTGCCTTGTGTGAGAAGCTATGCAGAACATATCAAGGCGGAACATTCGTGAGAACTGCGAGGGAGCGTCGCCGAGCCATTAGTTGAAATCAGGGTCTAGTAGCGGAAATGAATACGATAGGGCGGCAAGATTCTATAGCGCAGTCCATCGGAGGGAAGTGGCGCTGAGAGCCTTTCGCTAGAGAAGTCATATTAATCTAGCGGAATACGAGCAGGACTGAGAAAAAAAGGATCTCAGTTGGGTCAATGCTTGCAGTATCCGGTCCGACCATAGAGGCCTCTTCAATGCGGGCTGATGTCAATCAGCTCAACAGAACCAGCGGACAAGGCATGAGCAAAAGAGATTACGGTCTGCGGATGGTTTGCACTTGCGCTAAGAAAAGCTTTGCTTACGGAAAATCTTTCTGGCGGAAAGGATGGTCTTCCAAGATGCCTCGCCTGAACGGGTATACAAACGTAACGGAGCAAGTGTCATGCGAACGCTGGCTGGGTTTGGGAAAGAAATCGGTGAACATGTAAGAAATACAATCGCCATGCGGTGATTTTGTAAGCACGGGCTTGGCCTTGCACTGCTTAGCATACCATGTCACGGTACCTGACCGATTTCTATGCCGACTCCGACTGCATAGCCACTGAGGACGAAGCAAGCGCAGGGAGACAGATGATTATAAGGCACATCAAATTACGTCTATCCCGCAAATGTCGAGACAGTCTTTGATTTAGGCTCTAGCGGTTAGCGCCGTGAATGCCCAGCGTCACCATCTGTTGGGCAACTCACAGCTTTGCCTGCACCCCTTCCTTCCTTTGTTCGTTCCATTGCTCTCTCAATACGCGGCGCAGAATCTTGCCGCTCGGCACTTTCGGTATTGCGTCGACGAGCTGGACACCTCCGTCCAGCCACTTGTATCGTACCTTCTGATCGCTCACCCACTTGCTGAGCTCCTGCTTGATTCGTTGCTCCTGTTCCGCACCAGACGTTGCGCGTCTGGAGACCGAGCCTTTGAGCACGATGAAGGCCATCGGCACTTCCCCCTTCCTGTCATCCGGAACGCCGATTACACCGACATCCTCCACGTATGGATGGGCGAGCAGGTGTCCCTCGAGCTCAGCTGGGGCGACCTGGAACCCGCTCACTTTGATCAACTCCTATACTTCTCGTCAGCTTCACGTTGAGAGCGGAAAAGACCGTCCTCACTTTCAGCCGATCTACAATATACACATTTCCTTCCCTCGAAACGTATCCTTCGTCCCCTGTTCTCACCCATCCATCAGGAAGGAACGTCTCCTCCGTGGCTTTCTTGTTGTTCAGGTAACCGAGTGCTACCTGTGGACCTTTGACCCATATCTCTCCCGGTTCATCGTAGTCCGCGGATGTCCCGTCCGTTTTCACGACCCGAGCATATGTATCAGGCGCGAGCACACCGCAGGACCCATCCGCAGGGGGGCCGAAGGCGTCGAACTAGCTATTTGATTAGTCAGATGACCACGTCGATTCAAGAAGCACCGCTGACCAGGGTGGCCAATGTCGAGGTCTCAGTCAATCCATATGCTACTCCAACTTTTGCTTGAGGCAGCATTGACCGTAGGTCCTTTATCACGTCTGCCGAAATCGGCGCGCCACCAGAGAGTACCCAACGGACGTGGGAAAGATCGTATTTGGTCGTGAGCGGATTCTGTTGCTAGCGATCAGACGGGTCCTGGCTGTGCGTGACCGCTTACATGAAGCATCTGAACGATGATCGGTGGTACCACGCTGCAGTTGTCAATTTATGAGCTGTGCTATCACTTTGTGACGTGGTAGCACGTACGCTAGATGTGTGATCTTATACTTTGCGATTGTTGCCACGAAGTGTTCGAGCTGGAAACCGGGCACCACGACGATCCCGGCCCCACCAAACAGCTGAGAATGCAGCTGAAGATGGACCAACAAGTACCGGTCAAACGACTTGGACGACTCGCAATCAATCACGAACGGGACGTACCGCTCCAACGAGCCCATAGATATGATAGAAAGGCAATACTGGGCGGGGTGAGAGTCACGGATAGACTGAATAGATGTCGGGCATACCTCCGATTGCAAGGTCTCCGGGGTTGATCCACCTGTGCTCCTCAGGAATCGTTTCATCGTTGGCACGGTTGTGATAAGCCATTTGCAACATAACAGCAATCACACCGCGATGCGACACCGCAACCGCCTTCGGCAAGCCCGTCGTCCCGCTTGAAAGCCCTAGGAAGGCAACGGTGTCCCCAATAGAAGCACCTCGGGGCTCATCATAGTTCTTA
The DNA here is from genome assembly GCA_037974965.1 of Dacryopinax spathularia. NCBI lineage: Eukaryota > Fungi > Basidiomycota > Dacrymycetes > Dacrymycetales > Dacrymycetaceae > Dacryopinax > Dacryopinax spathularia. The sequence goes on along the minus strand of JBBPFI010000017.1, from coordinate 726,147 downwards.
TCGAGCATAGAACCCTCCGTAACCAGCTGGCCAACCGTTGTGACCTTTGCAGCTGTAGACTGCTCTCCTAGGGTGGATACCGCAGGTGTCGACGACAGCAGTACAATATTTGAGGAGCTCAACAGTCCAGCTCGAGTCGCTGCATCCAGAGCCTTCGGGAACGACGCGGGTGACGTAAAAAGAAGCTTAGAGGACGTTTCCTTCAGCTGGAACTCTAACTCTCCGATGGTGTAGAGAGGGTTCGCCCCCGTGACCGTACATCCAAGTCGATGCATTGCCCAGATCACAACCGGGTAATCTGAGTTCTTGATCAAGACGGCCGCCATATTACGATTGAAAGATAACATACCAATGTGGTTCGGGCTATATAAGCACACGACATCGCCAGGCTGTAAGTCCCAGCGTGCTTTGGCAGCGCGGGCAATTTGCTCGACTCTCTGTCGTATTTCCGCCAGGCAATATGGACGTCCAGTAGCGCCATCAATCAGCCAGCGAGACGTTGGCTCTCGACTGGGCCGCAAGGGATGCACCGTCTCATCCAGCAAGAACTGGGGAACAGTCAGATTCCGAGGGTAAGGGAACGGTAGTTTCGAGTGAGGGTGGAAGTCGCGCATGGAGGATATGGCGGGAATGCAGGAGAGTGCTCCGAAATAGTTTCTGTTGGCGTCCTAGATATAAGTACGTAGTTACCGGTCCCAAGCCAAGCTTCGGTTTCATCATGCAGGTCATCAAGGATCCTTCCCGTTGCTTTACGACATCTGGTGCCATAGCCGAGCTATCGATTGGCTCTCCGGAAGTGCCAGCAACCGGAAGGGAAGAATTGTTCCACAAAGAAGATAGGCATCATCGGCTCAGAAATTGTTGCAAGTGTAAGTCGCGCACAGCTTCCAGTTTGCTTTCTGGTGTAACATAGCCTGGATAGGGGAGCTAACCGTGGGAACTGCCTCCTGCAGATGGACGCCCGATCCGGTTGCCGGAGTCAGAGTAGAGCGATTCCTCCCAGGGTATCATAAGTGAAGCGTCACATCCGGAACAAAAAGGTGGTGGCCGCCTTCAGAAAGCTGCGGTGACCGTGTAGCCATACATTTGAGCATGCAGTGATTTGGTCAGCCCGGTCTGATTAGGTGAGTTCGTAATATACCGAGCAGAAGGCTCGCCGATCCTCCGATACTTCCGAGAGCATAGCCACCCGTGCGGCAACCAGCCTAGCTTTAGGGTGGCCAGTGCGCCTTGATGGTACCGCCGAACATGCCAGTTTCAGCACTTTGACGGCAGGCATCCACTCAGTAACATTGGGTTGGAGCTATAGGATCCTCAAAGCCATTCTACATGGTGCGGTACATCTCAAGACACACGCAGTGATGGCGCAGGCCGACCATCCCACCCGTATGAGCAGCCACAATGCAGCACCCCTTTCAAGCAGCAATTGCTCATACATTCTGAGCTTGAGGTTTGGCGCAGCGAGCATTCAACCTCGCGTGCGCGTAGGGCGAAGGCTCTGTTACTATGATATAGTCGGCACGTTCGGCTGACTTCCGCAGTCCAGGGTGAAACTCGCCAACTGAATGTCGTCATGTCCGGCAATAAGCAAAATCTAATCTCCGCCGGTGATAGTACAAACAAGTGCAAGTCCCCAGCACCTGACGTGAGAAGCATATAACGGATTCTGCTTCTCGTATAGGCGTGGATATTCCCTTCGGAGCTCGGAAATCAAGGCGTATTGGATTCGACAGGCAAGTTATGGTCAAGGGCTACAGCGATAAAGAACTTGACAAGCCGTGCTCGTTCGTCTAATCGAATTCGGAAGAGGACGTTGTCATCCAACACGCTTCAGAAATTCCAACGTACAGTGACGCGCAGCTAGCTTGTATTGTTATAGACCGCGCAGTCGAGGCCGAGTGCATTGCTCAGAAGAAGCTGCGAGCAGCAAACCGGCTGGATCGTGCTGTGTTGTTTCACTGAGTAATTCATGTGCCTACACGCCTTAGAACATGCTTACCAGCTACCACCGTTGTTGTAAAGCGGCACGCAGTCCACAGCTGCCAATCCTTGGATGGTCGATAGTCCAGCGCCGACGAGGTTGAGAAGCGGAACGAGAATGATATCCAGTCCTTGATCGTCGGCGGGATTACCGAATTGATCGCAACAAAGAGCTGATGGAGTCTCAGCCCAGAAACGCCTGATTCCAGAACAAGCACTCGCCATTGTCTGCCAACCCCTTGCATCGGGAGTTCAAAGTTTGCGAATTGACGAGGCCGAGCAGACTTATCGAAACAAGAAGTAATGAGGCGAGCGAGGCGAGAAGCCGCATTTGGATGAATGCCAGAAGTTACAGATCAGAACGAGGGAGGTAAGGGACAGTTGCAGGCACGAGAGCAGTTCGACGTTCGTTTTATACCCATGATAATGAAGACGCCAGGCACGAAGATCTTCATCTTCATCGGAAGTCAGGTACCAGAAGGATGGTGATCTCCTTGACGTAGCGCTTGGTGAAATACGGCGGTTACGGCCCCGAGGAGCACCTGGTGGGAACTTACAACGCGAGCCGGGTACGTTTGGCGAGAGGTCCTTGATAAGAGTCAAGTCGACAAGACAGCCACGAGGTTAGATGGAACAGTTTCCGAGGGATCCAGCGCACCAGGACAATGCGAACAAGAAACAGGGTCCATGTTGATGCGATCCTCGGAGCCGTATGAGATTGACAGTTCGGCCAAGCCTCGCGGCGACGTGGTAGGCGAACAAGACAAATTAGTCAATATATGTGCATTGACAATCAAAATGGCAACAATGAAATACAGCACCAATGACGCATCGCTTCATTCGCTGCAGAACGGGCCGGACCCTGCGAAAGGGACGGGCGGCTATTTGCCGCCTTTCCGCTTCGCCTTGCCCGCCGGTACGACGTCGCCGTTCACCCCTGCCCCATCTCCTCCCCCAGTTGGACTGGGTGCAAGAGCCATGTTTGCCAGCTGTTGAGTAGCTTCGTCCACTCCGCTTGCTTGCGTTCGTGCATGCCGTGCCAGAACCTTCAACGCGTGCTCCCGTACCACTGCCTTTACCTATCAGAGGGGTTAGCAAGTCCTTTGACATGGCATCAGTGCCGCACCTGATCCAGCTCCCTCTGCGTCAGCTCCCCTCGCCGTACCATCGCCACATATGTATGCATTTTTCGAATCATGCATAAAGCCACGTAGTCGCTCGTGTATGCGTAGGGTCGATAATGATTGCTTTCCACATGCGCTTCTTCACGATCCTTCCATCCCGGCGGCGGTCGTATCGCAAGCTGTATGAGATCGGCGATCTTCTGGATCTCTGTGGACGTATACTGTGATAGACTTGTAGATGCCAGTTGCTCAGGTGTTGGCGACCAGTACGGCCGCGAGTGCCCATACGGCGGAAACGGCAGCGAAAGCGCGGCAGACTTTCCCTTTCCCTTCGCATCGCTCTTCGTCACGGAACCAGGTGCAGCTGCAATAGCTGCATCTGTAGCTTGCATCTTTGCTCGATATGCCAACTCCATATCCTTGAACTGAGTGGTTTGTGGTCAGAGCGGTAAATCGATCGTGCTTGGAGCAAGCGCACCTTCTGATACTGGTCCTCCTGCAACTGCCCTTTCTTTCGACTCTCCTCGAAATCAGGCATCTTCTCGACGATATGCTTTCCCAAAATATCCAACTTTGCTAATGCAATATCTCGCTGCGTGAGGTAGACGAGCTCGTTGCTTTCGCCTATACATGAGGGTATGTATGCGGCCGTCTTGATGTATTCGTCCAAGAACGTCCATTGCAGAGGGGGCGCTGCCGGGTGTTCTGCTGCATTTGCATGTCTGGGTACGATGTGGTTCGACGATGGAGCTGCAGCAACGTTCGAAGGGAGGGAGGTAGGGAGCGGAGGCGCTTGTGCGTTAGGTGTAGACTTTGCAGGTGAACCGTTCGTCGCGACCGTCGATTTCCGCTTATTGTTCTTGCTCTTCGCCATTGAGAGTAGAGGGTGATATTAATGTGAATGCAAAGTTGCTCGAGTAAGACGTATGCGCAAGTTCAGTTCGAATGGTTTCAATGGCACACGATTGGCCTCTCCTCCTTTTGCCGTTGCCTTCAATGGACGGCTGAAGGCGGAAGAATTCCCTGCCCTCATAGCCACTATCGGGGTCCTGGCCGTTACGGCAACAAGCCACACGCTCCGGCCTAACCAGAGGTGCGCGGGCCCTTTCACCTCCGACGTCGACCTGAGCGACGATTTCCGGGCCTGAGACAATTTCGACATTGACCGAAGAAAACTCGCAACCCTATTTGATGATTGTAACCGGTTTACTCTACCATACTCGAGGATCATGGGAATCAATCCTCGAGCAGCGACCGCCAAAAGTCATCGTCTTCCATTCCGTCGTCCTCCCGCCGATCCCAGTCAATGATCTCCTCCTCAGGCGCATCGACCACGGGCATCGCTGCCATGTTATTCCGCCAGCAATCAATCCGATGCTGCAGTGTACTGCTGTCAACTGCAATATTCTCGACTGTTGATGATTGAACTCTTCTGTACGGGCGGCTGAATTGTTATCGGGCTCACCTAGTTCTGCTGCAAGAGGCATCACAGTCGAAACCAGTGACAAATCCCTACCCTGGTTGCCTGTGTCATCTCCTTCGAGCATCCTCACATTGCTTTCATCTCCAGATTGTCTGTTGTCATTTTCAAATGCACGATTGGCAAATTCCGAGTCAGCTGCCGCAACAGGAGTTGAGTCGACCATAGCGAGCCCATAATTGAGGTGTTGATTATTGTAGCCTCTTGCATGGTGCATTGCTGCAGTATGTAAAGGCGCATTTGCTGCTGCTACGTCATCGTGTACATCTATGTAGTAATTTAGTCTGCCTATGTTACTCAAGGAGTGATGGAAACACGTACCCGCTGTGGCCTGCGCACCAAGCCAGATGGGCCTTCGCGTGCCAGGTACAATCGCATTCCGCCGCGTGCGCACCGGCACATCTACATGCCCCATTTAATCAGGCTGCCGTAAAAGAGAGAGATGAAATCATGCATACCTTTTCCGGCGGAAATAATTGTATTGGGGGGGTGAGCAGAATATGTCGATGCTTCGGACGTGTCACGATTCCCTTCGAATGACATCGGCCCAGAATCTGACGCTTGTCAATGATGTTTAGCAAGCAGAGGATGTTGGGGAAATGATGTATTGCAAGGATTTGGCGACGATAGTGGTTTGCGCTGAAAGGCCTGTCGCGCGTATAAGTCGAAAGAGTGGGGAAGAGGGGAGCGACTGCCACTATCCACTTTCCATCGATAATTTTGCCCTTAGCATCCGTTTCTACAATCACCTGCTACGTTTCTGCCTTCTTGTCTAGCCTATTTCCCTTGATGACGCACATCAGGCACGAAAGAAGCATGAATGAATTGATGTGCGGAGTTAGCGGCCATTAGGAAGCAATGGTAGACCCTGCGCCGGAATTGGGGTTGCTTCTCTTGGTGACAACTGACCAGGGTCGGTTGCCATCTACTGAGAGATGGGGACAGAGCAGCAATGGGATGATGTACCTGAATTCATCTGCAGAGCTTCGAGTGCTCAGTATGGGCTTGGGCTCATAGCCAAGATCATGCACATGCACAAGAGCCAAGACCCCTTCTCTGCCGGTTCAATATACACATTGTGAAGGCGAGACCATGAGAGAGTCCAATCGCTTGCAAATGAGAGAGAAGATGCGGGAAAAGAGGTCTCGTCGGAGTTACAACTGTTATTCCGGCTGAAGAACACACCGTTTGCAGTGATATTGCTAGCGACTCATCACGCATCCAGTCACAACCTACTCACTGACGGCCACCTCAGACTTCAGAGTGCATATACCTTCCTTGTATGTGCCAAAGATCCTCCGCAATGCTCAGGAACATGATGCGCTAATGCCCAATTGCTCTCCGCACAGTCCTCCGGAAAAAATGTCGGCCGGTATCGAATTCATGTTCGAATGGATCAGCGATGTAATGCATCAAGAGAATCTCGAGTACATACCAATCTATATTGCAGCCAATGGAAAGCCACCCAATGTTGAAGCGCGAGAGCGATTCGAGAGGATCAGGAACACTCTTCGGCTGTTTGTTGGGGAAATGAAATGGATGGGAGTGCTTCTGCTGGACAAGGATGCAGATGAACGGACAGCTCGGTATTTCAGGGTGAGTCTTGTGTTTCTGAGAAAGTTACAATATTCTCAAGTAATGTCCAGATCATCCTGGAGGCCCGTTCATACCTCATAAACCTGGAGAAAGCCATGGAGTTGGACCGTGAACAAGATCTTGCGGCACGTCGATGGGATGATCCTGGGCCTTCAAAAGGGCGCTTGGTGGTGACAAAGCGCAAGAGGACGAAGCTGAACAAGAAGAGCAAGCAGACTAGACTGTAGGATCTCGATTGGGTTTATCGCGGAACGACATATGCCTTGACAGGTGCAAAGGGCCAAACGCGTCGGACGCGTCAAAGAACTCGACAATGACATCGATCGAGGGTGGCTGTACGGTGTCGGGGTCCTAGTGATGGCTTGAGCGTTGTCGGTCCCTTGCTCCTCTTTAGATCCCTACACCTTCTCTGTATCGCTACGCTATGCAACAACAACTGCACTCTGTATGATCATCTCTTTCTCGACCTAAAAAGCTTTGCCTAGGCACTCTCCTGCCCCAAAAACATCTGTTATCCACGGCGCCGAAGCGCGGTTGTGAAAGGCGGCAACCAACCGCGATTCACGTCGCCTGGGAAGCGGTCTGAGCCATCAGCATGTCATTCCCTCCAAGCGGTGGTCAGCCACCTCCTCAGAACCCCGTACGCGACCCCACGGAGATTCGCAAGCAGACCGACACCTTCATTGCCATCCTCGAAAACGCCGCAAGTCGTGATGCCGCTCTGGCGCAAGGGGGCGCGGCTGCCGCCGCCGCCGCGAACCGCCCTGCGGCTTCAGGACAGGACATCGACAAGCTTGCAAGCTTGCTTGTCCGGAAGATGCCGGAGTTTATACACTGGGGACAGTCGGGGATGATCGACATGGCACAGGTTGAGAAGGTAGGTCCTGTTATACTCTAGCGCGCATATATGCTCAACATTAGGGCGCAGCTGCAACACCTTGCTCGTACCTTTGCACCCCGGCTCGTGCGTGTAGCACAGGAGAAACGCGCACAGACTGCACAGTCACCTGTAACGCCAGTTGCACCGCCTACCGGCAAAATACCCCAGAGGCCAGACGGCGCCCGAGTAGGTTCATGTTACGTTGTCAATCTACTCATCTGATGTTTTGGTATTACCGTAGCAGTGGCATGCTCTTGCACCATCTGTCATCTTTGCACCTCCCGCTAACGGTCAGACCGTCAACAACACCGGCGTTCCTCCACCTTACGCCCAGAACCCCTCCGCTTTCAACCTGCATCTACCTCAACAAAGACCTCCATCATCTCCGCTAAGAGACGGCACTACCCATCCAGGCGAATCTCCTGTCACGATAGGCTACGAGAAGCTGTTCACGACGCCTGAGAAGCTGGTGGACGAAGCTAAGATCGGGTGGGAGAGGGAGGATGGAAGAGGATGGACGTGGCCTGCTTGGGCTGGCGGTGGAAGCGAGCGACCGACGCTCACGATGGGGTTGTCGGACGGATTTGGGGGAAGCAGTGTCTGTACGTCCGACGCTTTCCCTGTCTTGATCTTGCATTCATTATGTCTGTCCAGCTACACCGCCATTTATACTACCGACAAGCACCTTCGGTGTTCCGGAGCCCAGGGTATTTGACCCGTCACTCCCGTTGCCACCAGCAGAAGAGACGGACACACTCGGCCTGGCTCTCGCCTCGGACTCACGAACGATGACCCAAGTATTGCGCGCGCTGCAACCAGAACTCGAGCTCGACCCCCATGCGGAAAGCGTGCGTTCCCAACATCCACCTCTCTGAGCACTTGTGCTGACGGGACTTGCAGTTCCTTCTGGCTGCAGCGGACGAGTTCATCGAGTCGGTCGTGCAGTTCGCGGCGGATATGGCGCTTCACCGAGGTTCCGACACGCTCGAGCCGAAAGACCTGCAACTGCATCTGGGTATGTACCGTCCTTTTCCTGTATTCTCGAAGCATGTGCTGACCATCTTGCAGAACGAAATCACAATATCCGTCTGCCCAACTACGCGTCTGACGAAACCCGTCTCGCGCTTACACACGCGACAATTGGGCTGCTACCTACTGGAGGGACAAAAGGCAAGGACGGAGCGATGGGTGCAAGCGGACGCGGAGTACGAGCGGCGAGGCTGGCGGCTATTGGGAGGTAGCACTCGGTTGTGGCCCTCACCCAAGGACGGGCCTGACAACGTACGTGCAAGAGAGACCGGTGGTTGTGTTGTTACGCTGTTCACGTTCGGAGGTCTTTTTCTCGGTTGAGTGTTTCGTACATCGAGGATATCTCATTGGACCTTAGGCATCATTGTACTCTATAATGACATATTCATCTCGCGGATTGTTCCTTATTTGCCTGACCGCTCACAACCTCGCTCTCACACGCGACCTCAATTCGATCATGTTCACCACGATCCCTTAAAAAGATCGCACGACGGACAGAAAGATGATCACATTCATACACCCCATACTCTACATCACCACATCTCCCTTCATCCACTCCCTATCTCATACACCACCACCCACTTAAACCCTCAACGCCCTCACACTCCTCCCCTCAGCAACCGCGATCCACTCGACCGGCGTCCCGCCCCAAACACCCCCAACCATCGGGAAGCTCCACGCAAGACTGTTGATCTCCCCCGGCGCTGTGTAGGCCAGTACTGGGTCGCGCACCTCGCCGGGCGGGGGGAGGTTGGTTATGTCTGCTGGGGCTATCCGGTGGGGGGACATTACGCTGCTTGAGAGGTCCCAGAGGAGGAGTTGGTGGTCGTCGCCTGCGGATGCGAGTGTTAGAGAGTGCACTCCACGCAAGCTTGTTGATGCAGGGTGGTACGGATGGGCATTTCGGGATGGCAAGCACGAGGGGAATGGCAGAGACGGGCAGGAGGGAAGAAGGAAGGAAGGAGAGAGTATGCTGAAGGCACAGAAGAGAAGGAAGGAGGGGACGCACCAGCACTAGCGATCATAGCCTCACACTGCCCCCACCCAATAGCATTCACGTCCCCCCCATGCCCCACCAGCTCCGCGAGCGGCCGTCCAGGGGTACGCATATCGATAATCGTGACCTTATTACAATCCAAATGAAACATGGCGATGTAGTTGCTGTCCGTGGGGGAGAACATGACTCTCGCCAGGGGCGGGGCTGATCTCCCGCTGCTCGCGCCCGTTAGGGTCGCTGGGGTGGTCGACATGCTTGCTTCTGCACTGGGATCGGCAGAGGAGGAGGATGCGCTGCCCGAGTCGCGCGGAGGGGACTCGTATAGGATCGTACTGTGTTCCAGCGACCTGAGGTCGAATGCCCGTAACGAGCCGTCAGCGCCGACGGAGACGAACGAGTCGGTGGAGTGCGGGAGCCAGGCAACGTCGTACACGTCTTTGTCGTGTGCTATTAGTTGGGTTATGGCGCTGTTCGAGGTTATGTCCCATACGGTGCAGGTGGTGTCGATTGAGGAGGTTACGATGAGCGAGGGGGAGATTGAGTTCCAGGCGAAGGAGGTGAGGGGCGCGGGGACGTTGTTGCCTTTTGCCTGTGGAACAAACATACCGTATCAGCACTACGTTTCAACCACTTCATATCTCCAATCTCCCCCCGTTCCTCAGGCGAGCGAGCAGCGAGCGAGTGCGGAAGAGCAAGATAGAGAGGAGGCAAGGGAGGAGAAGACGACGCACACTAGAACACTTCTGCACCTCCCTCAAACTCCCCGGCGCCCCACCCACCCTCTGCCCCACATACCCCCCCGCCTGGCCCCCTCTCCCTCCCCGCGCATCATACTCCCATATCTTAAGCACCTCCCCGCTCGTCGCCAAAAGCTCCGCCTCCGCCCTCGGCTTAAACTTCCACGTCTTCCCATTCGCGGCCGCCGGTTCCCAGAGGAGCTTCGTAGCGGGATACCCGTGTGCCGCCTCCGCAAGCACCGTAAAATCCTGCCCCTGGGTCTGGGCGGAAGGGGAGAAGTAGTCCGCTCCTGAAGTTGAAGAGTAGTCGCTGGATGAAGGAGGGGAGTCGAGCGTGTCCCGCGAGAGACCTATGATTTGGAGTGCGTTGTGGGATGATTCGAGGAAGGAGCCGATTGCTAGCCTGTGGGTTTGGGAGGGGAGAGGGGAGGGGAACGGGCCGGAGGAGTTGCACCAGTCGAGGGTGAAGATGGGCCCTGCGCGCACGGGGAATTTAGCATGGCTGGATCGGAGCGACGACGTGATAAGGAATGGGAAGGAAAGGCAGAGAAGGAAGACAAGGATGGAAAGGGAGAAGGGAGAAGAGAGAAGAGAGCTGGGAGGAGGAGAAGGGGGGACGTACAAGGCGCATCATACCGCAACAACGTCTTGCTGCTGCCCATGCCGGGCTCTCCTCTCTCAGTCTATCAACCCAATGACACCTTTTTTTGACTCTCTTCACCCAGCTACAAAAGATCAAGTAGCTGGTCTAGGGTATAAGGTACGGGTGGTGGAGGTGGTGCAGCGTGAAGGGGACGAGGATAGGACAATGAACGCTGTGTCTGCGACTGACGAGCGCCGATCGAGGAGGGGAACGACCCTGACACGATGAGGACGCGTTGCTCGGAGGCTCGGAGATGCGGAGCCGAGCTGGTCGAGAAGGGGCGCAGCAGCCACTCGGCTCTTGCTCGCTTCTCCGCTCACTACTTCCGACCGGACAAAACAGCGAGCCGTGAGACGGATAAACTGCTGGCTTTCTGTTGCTCCGGCTATGGTGTGGGAGGCAGTTAGGGAGGAATGTTGACCGGCTCGGCGTCGAAGAGTGCCGATACCGGTTGACTGCGGGTCGGCGATGGGATCGGAGAAACGGATCTACGGCTCGGCAGAACTTTGGGGAGATGTTTTGTGAGATGAGAAAGGTTGGATTAGCATGCTGTTCTGAGTCTTTCCTCCTGCTATTTAGGGATTAGAAACATATAAGAGGGTGGAAAGACAACCGGGAATGGGAACGTTTCCCCTTCCAAGCGGGAGCTGCCGTACGACCCAGGAGGTGAGAATAGTGGATGGCATGACGGCCATACGTCTCCCCTCCTCCAAAGCCCCTCATTCCGTCCCCTACTTTTCTCACACCGTCCACTCGTCCTTCTCCCGAGAGTGATTACGCCCAAACAGATCGCACCGTTCTTCTTCGACGTCGGCACCACCGGCATCGGCGATAACGCCCTTCGTCCTCGGAACATGCTGAAAGTCCCATCAGAGAGGGATGTCATGCTATGCACCCCCAATCCTTCCAGATCCCCTACATCCCATGCTTCCCACCTTCGTCCGACCTCTCCCCCGAAATGCGCCCCCCAGCACCTAGCACATCCAAGCCAAAGCAGAGAGCATATCGCCGATCGGCATCCCCGCGGAAGCTAATCTCGTCACCTTCCTCCGAGTCGTCTGGGATGACGTCACGTTCATCTTCTTCGAGTCCCCTAAACCCAACCTCCCACAAGTTCGTGCATCTGAATCTGAATCACCGCAAAACCGAAATTTACCTCAACCTCCTTCTAACCCACGGTCGGAGCCCCGGCTCTGCGGCACATGCTGGCAAGAGAGAGGGAAGCAAGAGACGTTACGTCGTCCCTGCTGACACGGACCTCTCGCCCCTCTTCCGGGCTTGAAGGAAGGAGTGGAGGTTGATGAGCAGGGATCGGAGAACGTATATATGCAGGCTCGTGTGGAGCGCCGACGACCTGTTTCTGCGAACGATCTCGCCCTCACGCTGAGTGCATATATCAAGAGGAAGCCGCTGCCCCTGGACTGCATTGAGCGATCGAAGTGCCACTCAGCCTGAGCCACTCGTGCCTGGCTGTCCCTTGCTCTGAGCTTACAAGCCACGCTAATACGCCTCCCCACCCGCCGCCCTATATCTCACCTATTACCCACTACTAATACACCCACCACGACAATAACTCGACGAGATGGCCGACCCGGAGAAACCCACCAGCAAAAAGATGCCCGACGCACAAGAACATTTCGTCGAAGACGCCTCCCGTCCCTCCCATCCTTCCCGCTCCCCCGCAAACTCAACAAGCAGCATAACAGCCCACTCCAACACCGCCGCCGCTCTCCCGCCCGAGGGGATGCCGATGGACAAAGAAGCCCAGGAAATGAGGAAATTGAGCCAGAAGCTGGATAACCCTTTGAGCGGGATGAGTCAGGCGGAGTTGATGGATGCGGCGGAGAGGTATTGCGAGATGCATGGGTTGGGCGAACATGGTACGTCCGTCCTCTTTTCCTTCCTCCCCTCCCCTCTCCGCCTCTCCCTACCCCTCCTACTATTGGCGGGCGGTGAGGCTGTGTAGGAGGGGAGGTGTGAGAGAGTGCACGAGGGCTGACATGGTGACAGTGGAGATGTTCAAGCGCGGCGCTCTGCTGGCTGCCCAGCCTCATAATTTCGACGTCGTCAAAGATCTCACTCCCGAGGAACGGACAAGGCTGGAAGAAGAAACGACGCATAAATGGCGTCAACCCGCAATGATGTGTACGTCCTCCCGGCTCGTTCTCCGTTTCATCAGATTAGAGAGAGCTGACGAGCCGCGTCCGCAGACTACGTCGCCCTCATCTCCTCCCTCGCCGCCGTAGTCCAAGGAATGGACGAAGCAGTAGTGAACGGCGCCCAGATCTTCTACTACGACATCCTCGGTATCTCCGGCACCGACACGTACCACACGACGCTCCAAGGCCTCGTCAACTCCGCCCCGTACCTATGCTGCTTCGTGCTCGCTTGCTGGCTCACCCACCCCCTGAACCGGTTCTTCGGACGAAGGGGGACGATCTGGATCTCGTGCTTCATCGCTGGCGCGGCAAGCATATGGGAGGCATTTACCTATTCCTGGCCTCAATTATTCGCCGCCCGCTTGCTCCTGGGGATCGGCATAGGCCCCAAATCCAGCACGGCACCAGTCTATACTGCCGAATGCGCCCCAGCTCCCATAAGGGGCGCACTGGTAATGCAATGGCAGATGTGGACCGCCTTCGGCATCGCCCTAGGGGACATAGTCAGCGTAATCTTCGTCAACATCACCCCCGACGTCGCCTGGCGGCTCATGCTGGGGAGCACGGTCGTAGCTCCAATCTTCGTATGCTGTATGATCTACTTCGGCCCTGAAAGTCCGCGCTGGCTCGTCGGCCGGGGCCAGCACGCCAAAGCCTACCAGTCGATGCGCCGCCTGCGATTCACCGAGCTCCAGGCCGCAAGGGACTTGTTCTACATGCACGCCCTGCTCGAAGCGGAGTCCCAGCTCCAGCGAGGGCATAATCTTGTCTGGGAGCTGGTGAGCATACCGAGGAATAGAAGGGCGACGATGGCGAGTGGCTTGGTCATGTTCATGCAGCAGTTTTGTGGGGTCAACGTTATTGCGTATTATTCGAGTCAGGTTTTCGTGGAGGCGGGGAGGACGAGGAGTGAGGCGATTTTGTTGACTATGGGGACGGGTGCGTCGCGTTCCTTTCCGCATTCCAGCCCGTCTATCTTTTCTCTTCCCTTGATTTTCCATTTCCTTCCCTTCTCTCTCTTTGCACTGCTGCTTCCCTCGTCGCGCTTATTTGCTTCTATAAGAGAGAGAGAGGGGCAGAGGAAGTGCTAACCCTACCCCCCAGGATTGGTCAACTGGCTCTTCGCCATCCCCGGCATGCTAACAATCGACACCTTCGGCCGACGCAACCTCCTCCTCGTAACCTTCCCCCTCATGGGCCTCTGTCTCCTCCTAACCGGGTTCGCATTCTTCATCCCCACCCTCTCCACCCGCACCGCGATCGTAGCGCTCGGCATCTACCTCTTCGAAGTCGCCTATTCCCCCGGTGAAGGACCCGTCCCGTTCACCTATTCCGCCGAAGCATTCCCGCTCTACATCCGGGACGTAGGCATGTCGTACGCAACGGCAGTAACATGGTGCTTCAACTTCGTGCTCTCCATCTCCTTCCCCACGCTCCTCACGGCGTTCAAGCCGCAGGGCGCATTCGGGTGGTACGCGGCTTGGTGCTTTATTGGCTGGATCGCTATCTTGTTAGTGTTGCCGGAGACGAAGGGGCTTACGCTGGAGGAACTGGATCTTGTGTTTTCGGTGCCGACGGGGAGGCATGCGGCTTATCAGGCTAGGAAGGCGGTGTGGTGGGTTAGGAAGAGGGTTTTGTTCCAGAAGGTGCGTCGGACCTTATGTCCCACGTTTGGCCTGTCGCTAATTATGTGTTTTGTAGCCGGAGGACGTGCCGCCCCTGTATGAACATGAAGCACTTTCGGAGCTGTAGTTCGCTTGCCTCCTTCCCCTCAACGGATGGCTGTACAGTAACACAGTAGTATCCTGGATTCTCCGAGCAACCTCGGTGCACGTGAGTGCATTATGCAGACTCTTGGCAGATGTAGCATTAGTTTGAGACTTTTGAATATTAATTCCTGTATCGATAGTAATAATATGGCACACCTGGTGCGATTTCCCGCTAAATAATCCGCCCGAGTGATCAGACCATGTACAACCTCGTCTACGAGCTTCCTTCCATGTTCAACACCAACAGCGCCTACAGACCAAGAGTCCAAGGCGCATCAGGACACCACCTCGACTGCAGCACACTAATGCACTGCTGCGCTTGCCCCTGTCCCATCCCAACCCTCGCCTCCTCCTCCAGTGCGACCTCCTCCAACTCCTTCTCCAGCCCCTCCAGACACAAACACCCCACCTCCCCCGAAACCATCATCCTCCCCACGGCGACCCTCCACCAGCCCCTATCCCTCCATTCCCGTCCCTCGACCAACCCCCACCGCTCGTCCAAATCCGGTCTATGCGTCCCTTCCCCCCCGCCCAGAGCCTCATACACCATCTTCCTTATCCTCCGTAAGTCCCTATCCCTTCCTCTGCCCGCCCGGCCGATAGAGACGAGCGCGAGGACGTCGTTTTCCGGACGGGTGGTGAGCGAGTAGGAACCGAGAGAATGCTCGGATTGGACGGTGTAGTGCGGGTAGCGAGGGTGGGGGTGGGTCAGGATGGCCGAGTGGAGGTCGCCGGTTTGGGAGGGGGAGTCGGAGACTATGAAGAGGGCGAAGCGGTATGTTGGGGCTTGGAGTTGGGGGGCCTGAGGGGGTTGGGGGGGTTGGAAGAATTGGGGTTGAAGGAGTGGAGGTTGTGGGTATTGGGGTTGAAGTTGTGGGTACTGTGGTTGAAGTTGGGTGTATTGTTGAAATTGTTGGTATTGTTGAGGTTGTTGATATTGTTGCGCTTGTTGATATTCTTGCTGTTGTAGATGTTGTTGTTGATGTTGTTGTGGTTGTTGATACTGTTGATATTGTTGATATTGTTGAGGCTGAGAAGGCCCAGCAGGTGGATAAGACACATAAGCAGGATACTGATACGGTGCGGCAGTTGGGTTAGGATTCGGCGCGAATTGCTCAGGGGCAGGCAGAGGGAGTTGGGCAGGCCACTGCTGGGGAGCAGGAGGCGGGAATTGCCCTTGGAGTTGCTGGTAAGGACCCTGGGGCTGGAAAGGTTGTTGTGGTTGGAATGATTGCTGGGACTGGAAATGTTGGAAGTTTTGCATAGGCTGCGAAGGCAGCTGCTGGAAATACTGCACCGGAGGAGAAGCGGGCGGGTTCCGCAGAATAACGGCGTATATCCCTCCTGCGTGCAGCGGGGGAATGTGGCCCAGGCGAGCGGGGTCGTGTTGCTGCCGGAGGGTGCGGAAGGGTGGCATCTCGCGCAGACTAATGTACTTGATTCGCGTTTATTTTCTCTGTAGTTCTTGGGAATGTTAAGAGACGTTGATGAGGAGCTGTAGCTGTGTGAGGGGAGCTCGAGGATGAGGACTTTGTTGCCAGAAATGGGAGCATGGTGGGCGCGTTTTATGGACGACATGATGCCGTCCACTCCTGCAAGGCAGAGGAGAGTTGTTGACAGTCAAAGACAACTACAGGCCAGACGTCGTTCGACAGAATACGTATACAGACCTTGCCGAGAGAGGTGTAAGGCCAAGTTGTGTGCTCCACCAACGCCAACAACTCAGGAAGCGAGCTCCGAGTCCCACTTGAGCCAGAGCCATGAGAGTTTGACAGTCCAGAACCCGAACGACCAAAGCCAGCCATCCCCAGATCGGGCGACCAAGAACCGGGGAAATCAAGGTATAGGGCCAGTATTGCGAGGCAGTCCATATCCAGTACAGTAGCAACTCGCCGGTCCAGACAAGCAGCCCTAAAGCGAGGTACAGGTCGAATAGATTGAACATCCGGTGCAGGGAGAGGGCCAATCGAGATAGCAGCCGCCAGGAGACAAAGCCATTTAAGACCAATCCGGATACTCAGGACGAGAGTATACACGTATACACGTATAAGCAGTGCGGCGGTTGCCGTAAGTCAAAGGCCGGGAAAGGCAATACTCAGCGGTGCGGACCCTGAGAGGTGAAAGGTGTTTGAGGGGTTGGATACTCAAGACCAGGGCGTTGTCCGTTCTTTCAACCGGCTTGTAACTCGGACAGGGGACATAGAGCGAGAATGCAGTGGAAGAGCGGAGTTAGAGGACTTGGCCTAGTCCAAGCCTTGACGATGAAGGCGGTTCAAGTGGTCAGGGTTTCAACAACTCAGCACGTGAAACGCACTCCAACTCAACGCATCACGGGCCATCGGAGGCGCGGCTCGGTCTTTTGGCTCAGGAAGCGGTGCGAGCCGGCACGTGACAATGACGGCTTTGGTCTTTGCCTCCTACGTCATCTGCCTTTGCTCCTCGAATCGAATCGCGTCCCTCCGGCTCGCACCAACGATGTAGGCAAAGTCGCTTTAAACTCGCCTGGCTTGAGCTAGCTCTTCACTCTCGACAACCTCCTTCTCCAAGTCCAACCAAAACAGCTTGATTGCAAGAATGTCTGAATACTCGACCCAAGAGAACCTGTACCATTTCGCCCGTGTATCCGGGACGATCAGTACGTCCCTCCCTCATGGCAAGGTGTATGCCCCAGACAGGAGCTAACACCCCCCCGCAGCGGCAGGAATATTCACCGGCCTCACCCTCTCCTCCCCGCTCCTCACCACTCCCGTTCTCTCGCCCTCGCTCATCCCGCACTCGTCGAGGGTGGAGCAGTTCTCGAATGCTCACAAGGCGCTCGTGAAGACTGCCATGCCTGTGGCGGGGATCTCGGGCTTGCTGTTCGTTGCGGCGGCGTGGTTGAGGCCTGGGGAGGTGGTGCTTAAGACGGCGAAGACGCATGGTGTGGGCGGGGGGATCGGGGTGAATGTCGTTAGTGATCGGGTGAGTCCGAGTCCCTGTCCGCTCCATCCCTCCCGTTCTTCATCTTCTCTCCTCACCCTCCGATCCGCATCGTCCTTCATCTTATCTTCCCACTTCGTTCCACCGAGCGAAAAGGAAAGCAGAGAGCATATAGCTAACCCACACAACAGCTCCGCCAAGTAACCCCCCTAACCCTCCTCCTCCCCCCCCTCCTCCTCCTCCCCCTCCCCCTGCTCGCCTACCCTCTTCAGAAATACGTCTCCCACGCCCTCTCCACCTCAAACCTCGCCGTAGCCGAAAAGATCGCCCCTTCCCTGACCTCCGAAGGAGTCGAGAACTCGACTTTCGCGGGGGAACAGTTTGGGAAGGACGTGGGGGGTTGGAGTAGGGTTTGGGTCGTGGCGGGGCTGGTGGGGGTCGTGGCTGCTGGGATTGGGGGGTGTGGGTTGATTGGGTGGGGCTTGTGAGCCCGCGTTGATTGCTGGGCGTATAAGGGGGAGGCGAGAATGTAGAGATTTGTGCGCACTGTATCCGTTGTATCGAGACGCTTTTATGCGTTCCAAGATGACTGAAACGAGATATATTATTTGCTATGAGGCATATATGCGCGGTATAGAGAAAATGTTGCATGTCATGATAGAAGGAACCGGAGCCCATGGAGCGGTAAAAAAGTGTTACAGATGACGTGAAAAGGAATCGCGAACAAAGCAAACGCTAAGCCTGATGTTGGTTCCCTCCCTCACCAGTTGCAGTACAAGGCCGTGATTCCGTGTTGGAAATCAGTTTTCGCCCTTCTCCACATCTGGCGTCCTCTCGCCATCCGAAACGACCAGCACGGGCATATCCCTCATAGCAGCTTTCCCATCTTCCACACTCTTGGCTGAACAAACAATCTCAGATCAGCCCTCCGGCTCAACCAGGTTTCAGACGAAGGCGGACATACGGGAATGGGGCGGGGTAAGACCTGTGTGTTCGGCCCGGTATTTCGCTATGCGGAGGAACCACTGTGCAACACATTAGTATGAGTTTGTGGGGTGGAGGATGGGGGAAGGAGGAGGAGAATGGGAGGGACGTACGTATTCGGTGAAGATTAGGAATGCATAGACTATCGCTACGATCGGCACTGGTCCTTTCGTCAGTACAACCGTACACGGGTCTTAACGGAGAGAGAAAGACGGCTTGCGGAGATATAGAAAGGAGAAGAGGCGGGAATATGTAAGGGGTGGAGTGGCAGCAAAGAGATCGGACGCACTCAACCAGCTCATATCCAGCAGCTTATAGACCAACAACGTCGCCTCATCCGCCGGGTTCTGGAACTGGTTCCCCACGCCCAAGAACCCCAGCATACACAAGACGACCCCCGCGGCGATCTGCAAGATCCACACGATCCACATCCACACCCCAAGCGGCATCGCCCGCAGCAGAATTTGTAAGGCCGCCAGGGCGAGCAGACCGCCA
This sequence comes from Dacryopinax spathularia, assembly GCA_037974965.1. Classification (NCBI taxonomy): domain Eukaryota; kingdom Fungi; phylum Basidiomycota; class Dacrymycetes; order Dacrymycetales; family Dacrymycetaceae; genus Dacryopinax; species Dacryopinax spathularia. The sequence goes on along the minus strand of JBBPFI010000017.1, from coordinate 707,355 downwards.
GAGGCGGGGAAGAAGAAGAGCACGCCTTGGGCGATCTCGATGCTTAGATCTTGGATGAAGGAGGTGTAAAGGTGGTAGTCGGCGTTTTCGAGTGCTACGCGTTGGAGGACGTTGGGCTGCCAGGTCGCGTTGAGGTTTACGATTGCTTGGGTCTCGTTGACGAGGGCGTCGGAGAGCTCGACTTCGAAGGACTGCGTTGGGTAGGCATGGTCAGTTCTGGCTTGCACTCTGGCAACGAAAAGAGCAGGAGGACGGGGCCCAGAGCACCAGGAGAGCAGAGGAAGACGAGGAGCAAAGGCAGAAGAAGAGCAGAGGCAGGAGAAGAGCACAAGCAGGCGGAGAGCGAAGATAAGGGGAGAGCAGAAAGAGAGGAGAAGCACGCACATCAGCAATAGCCAACCAAATCTCCGCCACATACCCATACCCCGCCACAGTCAAGTCCACCTCCGGCACCGTCCTATTCCCCAGCGCCTTCCTCCACACCTCGACCTCCTCCTCCCACGGCGTGCCCAAATCCAACTTGCCCAACTGCATCGTCATCCACTCATTCTCTGCCCCCACAGTAGAGAGCTCAAAGTCTCCAGACTGCATTGCCCGGATTATGGGTGTGAGCTGGGTGGTCACTTGGTTCATCGCGTCGACCATGTTGCCGTAGACGGTGGCGGTGCGGATGCCGGCGAAGAGGAGGAGGATGGAGAAGTGGAGTGGGAGATGGAGAACGAGCCAGAGCGCGCCGGAACGACGCTTGAGGCGGAATGTCTCGGAGGTGAAGCCGTGGAAGAGGAAATGCCAGGCGCCGAAGACGATTATTAGCGCGCAGAAGCATTGTAAATCTAGCACAACATGTCAGCCACTTTGTCTTCTTGTCCTTCTCTTCCTTCTTCGCCCGGTTCGCAGGGCGGAGAGAAGGGAAGCGAACGAGAGAAAGGGCAAGGGAAGGGACTCACAAGCCAGATTAGTAAACCCAAACCCACTAATCACAAAACTAAAGCTTCTAATCAACCCAATAATGCCCTCTCCCAAAATGATCAGCGTCAGCGCCCCAAACCGCTCGCTGATCATCGGTGCGGGGGGCTTGATGTACCCCCGTATGAGGGGGGAGAAGAGGACGGAGAGGAACTCGAGGAGGAGGCCCGTGTAGGCGAGGACGAGCTTGGCGGGTTGGGAGGTTTGGAGGAGGGCTGAGGTGATCCATAGTCTGGGGGAGGTGCGTGAGCGGGGGGGACGGCGAAGGGAGAGGGCTAGGGGAGCAGGAGAGGGGAGGGAAGGGAGGAGAAGCACGTACGCGCCGGAGATGCTGTACACTATTGCGGGGAAGAGGGCGAGGGAAAGGTGGCCTTTGTGTTCCCGCAGGTTCTGGTTCTTCACCGGTATGAGCAGGCGGATGCACACTGTCCGCTCCCATCTCAGCAACCGCCTCTGCCTAGAAAAAGAGGAATGAGGGTCGACGCACCGAACAAATACTGCACGACCAGCAACCCCCTCCCCACCGCATAAGCAATCGCGACCCCCCTAAAGCTCTCCGCCTTCGCGTCCCCCAACGCCCCCTCCCTGCTCACCTCCCCCGACCAAGTCACGTCCCACGGATCGAACTGCGCTGCACACGCTCCAAGAAACGAGAACGCGGCCAGCTGCGCGCCCTTAAACAGTCGGTGCAGCCAGTCGTTCGCCTGGAAATGCACGTCGTACAGGGTCTGGGAGGCCCAGACCCACCAGATGATTATGAAGTATGAGAAGTAGACTGCGACGCTGCGGCCCGTGGAGACTTCGTGTGTGGAGGAGAAGATGGAGAGGACGGCGACGATGACGAGGTCGTAGAAGAGCTCGAGCCATTCGGGGGCGCGTTTTTCGGGTTCGAGCCAGACGATGTCACTATCGCACATATCATCAGCATCTCTCTCTCTACCTCTTCTCTCTCTCTCTGTCTCCGTGGTTTCCCTCCTTTCCCGAAAAGGAATGACCGAAGAAGCAAGGAGGCAGAGAGAGGAGGTAAAAAGGAAAGGTAGACTCACTCCCGCTCATCCCGCTCCGGCTTCTGCAAATGCACGATCCAATCCAAGAACCTCGTCTGCCAGCCCCTCGCCTCCATATACAGCTCCCGATGCCGCTCATGGTCATGGTGCAGCTCCTTGATGTCGCCCGTAGACTTAGAGCGTTTCAGCTTGGGATGGGAATGGGCGTCCGCGGGGTCGCTGGATGTGCGGGTTCGGTGCAGGGGGTTGGACTTTTCGGACAGAGGAGAGGGGGTAGGCAGAGCAGAGGGGGAGGGGGAGGGGGAGGGGGAGGCGTATTCGGAGAGAGGGGTGAGGAGGGGGTAGTGATGCGGTTGGGAGGCCATCGTCGTCCTTCCTGCCTTGCTGGGCTCTTGGGCTCTGAGCTTGGGAGGGGAAAGACGGAGAGGACAGAAGGGGAGCCAGAAGGGCAAGGGAGGGCAAACGAGGACCGTCCCTCAGGTATGCGAGCAGAGGAGTAGATATATGCTTGTCAAAACTGGGGAAGAAGACGCCCAGGCACAGCCAAAGAGCAGGAGGAGAAGAAGGGAGAGCGGCCGCTCCAGTCAGCGGTCAGAGGACGGCGTCTACCAAACTCTCGTCCAAAGATGGGCAAAAGGTACGGAAAGAAGCAGGACTGTGACAGGCGACAGGGGGAACGGTGAACGTGAGCTGGACCGGCGCTTGCGAGCTACTTGTGCCGGTACGTGACTGGAAGGCAGCTTCTGTGCCGTGGCGCTGCACGAGCTGTCTTTCTCCGCTCTCGCGAGTCAATCTCTGCCTTCGAGCTTGCTCCATCTTCCTCTCCAAAGCTCGTTCTCTTCAAGCGCTTGATGCTCCCCATCCTCCTCTGCACACAGTCCACCACGGTCCACCCCTCAGTCCCACCACCTCGGCCAGCAAAACACCCCGAATCAGCCCATCACGCAAGGACCGACCAACGCCCGCCGCTAGAAGCGCACACCATCCGATCTCACTCCAAACGGGCGGGGTCAACCGCAGACGATAACATGAAGAAGAGGAGTCGATCGGGTGTTGGAAACCCCCGGCACGGCGGGGAATGTGATTTCTCGTGTCCCTCGCTCGCGAGAAGAGAAGAGAAGGGCGACTGGAATGAGGGACCCTGAGGAGCGGTACTGTGTTCTAAATCGGGAACGGTTTTGGATGCTGATGGCGATCGGCTGATTGGGTGCCTGAACGCCGGCAGCGAGGCTCTCTCGAGTCCTCAGTCACCACCGTCTGTTGTGCAGAGGGGGATGGAGAACGTGTTTATCATTACAGTCCAGGCCGACTTGGACCTTCCGCTCTGAACGACACCATGTGCACGCTAAAGGAAGAACAAACAACGAAGGAACGGATTTGCTTTGCCACCCGCCGTCCCCCATCCCACAGGCGTAACACTTCTGCACCATCGTTCAACCGCAACGAAGAGTCCCATACAATTCTCTTCGCTGACATCTAATAGCTGGCAGCGCGGCTATACATGAAATGGCGCGTTCTTGCAGACGTTTGTTAGGACAAGAGGCGATTGGCCAAGCCCGAATACTACAGAAGTTGTGGTGGAGGTTCTTACAATATTTCCGCCCCTTCGCGGATAGGCAGCTCTGGCGAGGCCTTTGCGCGCGGACGCCTGAAGACGCGTGAATCGATGTGCTTCCCTGGCTCGGGAAGTGCCCCCTCGAATGTCTTCCGTCTCACCGACGTTTTCTAATGACTCGGACTCGTCCAAGTGTTGGCATTCGTTCCTGTGTATACAATTGGATGAGATGATCATCGCTCTTCCTGTCAGGCGTGTAATGTTTGTATTAAACTGATATGCTGAGTTGGCAGGGAGTGAATAGGTAGTGAACTTAGATGACGAGGACGGGAAGGTGAGTTCGAGGTCGACGTTGGCCGTCGGCCCCGTGCGCCTGGCTGTCTGGCTGTCCGCTTTCAGGTCCAGCTCTCATGCAATATATCGATGCCGATGTGCCGCTACTGGGGTCGTATGCTCGAGGCTCTCAAGGTGAGATAAAGACGCCGAAAAATACCTAGCAACCCATCAAGCAGGCTACCGGGTGTTTTCATCTGATCGAGCACCAGCTCACAACTCAGCGAGACAGACGACTTAAGATCGGTTGATTGAAGGCTCAGCATCTTGAAGAACCTTTTGTGCTCTCTCTCTCGAGAGAGAAGCTTAAGGTCCCTCAAGCAGATCACTCCTTCATGCAGCCGTAACAGCCAGAGCGAATGCAGGAAACTCCCGATCCAAGCAACAAGAAACAAGCAGAGACAAGAAGAGACAACCCCGCCGACCCCCTAGCCCTTCTCCCACTGTGTGGCGGTGCCCCCAACCCGCCTCACGCGGGTAGGGATCTTTCGCTGCATGCGTGCTGCACCAAACTGCGTCCAACTGCATCTGGGCTTCCAGCTGAAAATACTGCATATCACTCTTCCATTCATTATCATGGCTTGTTATTCAGTTCTTTTGAAGGGGCTTTCATTAGTAAAGTTTTATACTTTATGAGCTAATTATCCCCTAAATCGACCAACACTACCTGAACCAGTGGCTGTGTATGCAGCTGCATGCAGTTCGATGCAGTTCGATGCAGCTCGGGGTATCCGGGGTCCTGCTTGTTTTTCCGGCTGAGAGCGCACTTTTAGGATGGCAACCTCCTTTGATAGCTTGATACATCTCTTAACTCTCTACTATATGCTATCATTGATAGACTGTTACTATCAATATCAGAAAATATGGAAGTACTATGTGCTAAATCACAAAAACACTAGGTTCCTGCAGCTGTCAGTGCCAAATTCCAGTCTTTGGCCCTTTTTGAGCTATCTATGGAAAGATATTTTCTCTATAAGCCGTTTACCCAGGTTTATACTTGCTCCTGGAACTTTTACGTGGCAGGTACTTTGGTCGGAAGACTGAGTACATGAGAGTTTCTTGCTGTTCCGATCACGACCTCAGTCACGTGACATGCAGCTGCATGCAGCTGCATAGACCCTGACGCAGCGATTCCTCCCACCCCGCCTCACGCACATGTCGTCATCGCCCGCGTGTCGGGGCCGATGCCTGTGTCCCACATCGACGCTGAGGTGAGGCGTTAACGGGCGAGTCCTTCCGGCCGGCGTGCGGTGGGTGTATCTGCGTGGTGTGTGTCGGGGCGCGTGTCAGCAAGCAGCAAGCGTCTTCCTCTCTTTCGTCTGCATCGTCTGCATCGTTGCGTCTGCCTTGACTCGTCTGCATTGGCTCTCTCTATCTTCTAAGAGTGTCAGGTTAACGCTAGAGCGAGCGAAGGGTGTCCTCACACATCGTCCCCCTCACTGCATATAACCCACTTTCAACCCAATCCAACACCCGACTCCCAAACCATGGCCCCTCCTCCGGACCCCCTCGACCACCCAACCCCGCACCACCCACACGGCCATCACCCGCACCGCCGTTCCTCCACCCATGGGATCCATGGAAACCCGTTCATCTTGACTCTGAACGAGAAACAGCAGGCCGCGCTTGCGCAGTTTAAGGCTTTGTTGGAGGGGAAGGGGGCTTATGTTCCTCCTGCTGCTCCTGGGGAAGGGGAGGAAGGGGGGATGGGGAGGCCGGGGAGCGTGGATGATCTGATGTTGATGTGCGTCTTTCCCTTTCCCTCTTCCTCTTCCTCTTCTCTCCTTCTTGCCTTGCTTGCTTGCGTTCCCCTTGCAGCTGGGATGGGTAGTGAGGTGATGAGAAAGTGGATGCTGATGTTGAAGCAGACGCTTCCTCAAGGCGAGAAGGTGGGACCCCCAAGCCGCGACCCAACAGTTCTTAGCGACGATCGACTGGCGTAAGAAACACAACGTCGACACTCTCTTCCGGGAAGAGGTCGATCCGATGGAATACGAGAGCTGGAAGCAGACGTACCCGAAATGGACAGGAAGGAGGGATAAGGTGCGTTCTTGCCGCATATATGCGCTTGTGCGCGGAGGGGAAGAGGGGTGCTGATGGGTTCTGTCTCTTTTCGGCTGGGGTAGCACGGGAACCCGCTGTATGTTTATAAGCTGGCGGTGTTGACGAGCTCGGTGTTGAAGGAGCTCGGGAAGGTGCCTGAGGAAGTCCGTTATCGGCGGATGTACGTCCTCCTCCGCATACACTCCGCACATCATTCCTAACCCTGCGTAGTGTGGCCCTCTACGAACTCCTACACAACCTCGCCTTCCCGCTCTGTCTCTCCGTACCCATCACCCCTCCCCTCCTCCCTCCCGGCCAGTCCCTCCCTGCCCCACCTGAGCCTCCAGCGCCCTTACCGCCCAACTCTATCCGGCTTATCCAGAACACGACCATAATCGACTTCACGGGCACGACCCTTGGGTCGATGTTCTCCTTCCGGCACCATCTCGCCCAAGCGTCCACCCTTGCGCAAGCCAACCACCCCGAAACCCTCGGATCAATCTTCGTAGTCGGCGCACCGGGGTGGTGGAGCACCGTCTGGGGCTGGATCAAAAACTGGTTCGACGAGCAAACGCGCGCCAAAGTGCATATCGTCGCCGCCGGCTCGCCCGAGCTGCTGAACATAATCCCGCGTGAGAACCTTCCGAAAGCGTACGGGGGGGAGTTGGACTGGGTGTATGAGGATGATCCCCTCTGGGACGCGGATATGGAATGGCATTTACAGTCCGTTGGTGCGCCGCAGGAAGGAGGGGTGAGTAGGCTTAGGGGGCCCGTGGTCGTTACGCCCCGGACGGGGGAGAGGGATATTAAGGTGGAGCTGGTGGGGAGGGGGAGACATGAGGTGCTTGTTCCCAAGACCGCTTCTTCCTCTGCTGCTGCTGCGCCTGCTGCTGCTGGAGGAACGGCGGGGAAGGTGGGAGGGGAAGTGGAGATCCCAAGGGCGGAGGGGGCGGAGACGCTGCCTATCACACCTGGAGGACCGATGACGCCCGCTGCGAACCTCGCTCCTGCGGACCCGATGCACTCCGCCACTCCTTCCGATCCTTCCATGCCAACGATCTCCTCGCCCGACGCCACCACCGCCCCCTCCCTCGCCCAACCCACCCCCGCCCCCGTCCCCGCCCCTCCCCCTGCCCCCGCCCCCGCCGAAGCAGGAAGTGAGGATCACCAGGAAGCACAAGAAAGCGCAGCCCGAACTGGAGGTTTCCTCCCCCCTCCTATGGGACCCGGGTTGGGCCCTCCCACGCCGGGGACACCGGGGTTTGTGCCTAATTTGACGGGGGCTGTGTTGGGTCCTGCTGGGACTGCTGGGAGTTTGTTGGGGCAGGAGGGAGCAGGGGACGGGGAGGAGAAGAAGGGGGATGTTGAGGGGCTGGTGGAGAAAGTGGAAGCGGTGAAGGTTTAGAGGTGTGCGGACGATCAAGCGCTGGGAGGGACGAGAGTCGGGGGGATGAGATGTGTGGGTGAGACGTGGAAGGTTGGAGGGTGGAAGGTGAAGGGTGGGGGCTGGAGGGCCGTGTGTGCTTCGGAGTGAGCGTGCGCGCGGGGAGGGGCGAAGAGGCGGACGAAGAAGAGTGAGGATGCGATGAAGGAGTAGATGAAAGAGATGGGAGGATAAATAAGATGGGAGAATGAACGAGGGAGGATGAATGACGGGGAAGCTGTATCGGTATTTTAGAAAGATGCATTGGCTGATGAAGAAGAATACAACTCCATGCGCAACACTCGTGACACTCTATAGGTGCTGCGGGTTGATGAGGTGCCCGGCAGTTGCTGTGTAAGAACCTGACAAGTACGTAGGCACTTTCAGTATTCCACTACCGGAACAACGAAACACGTCTTTGAACTGCATACATGACCGTCATAAGTAGTGAACGATCAGTATGATACTTCCATGCACATTGATCAAGACCAACACCACAGCGGATCAACCAGCCAGGTCAGTTCTCGGTCCAAAGCTCACGCCGAACGCAGCCCATCAGGGACCTATCGGCTTTCGGACCGTCCGCCCGTCCCCGCATCGCGTTGCCCCGCCGGGCCGAGTCCAAACGGATCGTGCATCGCGCAACCCCGCGTTCCTTCGGCGTTATGTGCCCTTCTCCCCGGGCTCTCCACATGCGGGTAACCCGAGCTGCCGGAGGGGTTGGGCACGCTTGGGTGGGGTGGTTCGTTTCATCTCTCTCTCTCTCTGCTTGGTTGGCTGGCAGCGTTGCTTGCTTGATCTTCACTAGACACTCTAGAGGCTACTAGGCTAGTTATCTGAAGGATAGGCTGTGAAAGACTTGACGAGCAAGAGCCAGCACGATGCCAGACTTTCACGCCCCCTTCTCCGTCCCCTACCCTTTCCCTCGGGACATGACGATCCCCCAATTCATCCTCGACGGCGATTCCCATCCCCTAAAGCCCTCCCGGCACCAATCGTCCCCCTGGCTCGTCGACGACGTTACGGGGCGAGGGTACGGCCTGGAGGAGATTAGGGAGAGGGTGGAACGGCTGGCGAGGGCTGTGAGGGAGGGATGGGGCGTGGGGCAGGGGGATGTGGTTTGTTTGTATAGCGCGAACGATGTGGATTATCCTATTGTTATTTGGGCGCTGCATCGGTTGGGGGCGACTGTTTCGTGAGTCCCCTTTCACTTTCTCCTCCCTGCTCCCTACTCCCACTCCCACTCCCACCCTCACTCCTTCACCCTCACTTCCACCCCGAGAGCGAGCGAGTCAAAGACCTTAGCTAACGCTCAAACAGATGCGCAAACCCCTCCTACACCCCCCCAGAACTGGAATATCAACTCCGCGCCACATCCTCCAAGCTCCTCTTCACATCCTCCGCCTCCCTGCCCACAGCCCTCAAGGCCTCCGAACTGGCAGGTCTCTTCCCCCCCTCCAACATCGTCGTCTTCTCCCCCGTCCCTCCCGCCCGGACTTCCCCCGCTCATTGTTTCCCACCCCGCGAGCCTGCTGCCAAATACCAGGGCCATGAAACTGTCCAGTCCCTCGTTGAGCGCGGCTGGGACATCGTAAAGAACTACACCGAGCCGCGCGGCCCTCACGTCGGCGATTCCGTCGCTTTCTTGTCATTCTCATCAGGTACAACGGGGCTGCCGAAAGCGATCGCCATTGCTCACCGGAATTTGGTGGCGAATGTGATTCAGGTCGCGGCACATGTGAGGTCGACGGAGAGGGGACTGGGCGAGGGGGATAGGTTTGCCTTGCCGGGGGATGCGTGTATGGGCGTTTTGCCGATGTATCATATTTATGGGTTGGTGGTGAATGTGCGTCCTCTCCTCCTCTCCTCTCCTTTCCTCTCCTTCTCCTCTCCTCTCCTCTCCTCTCCTCTCCTCTCCCCTTCCCTGCTCTCTCTTTCTCCCTTCTCTCTCTCTCTCTTCCCTGCCGCCCTTCTCCCTCTCTCTCCCCCTCCACATTCCCGTCCGCTTTCCCATTCCCTGCGAGCCGAGAGAGAGGAAGACGCTGACCCCATGCCGAAACAGCTCCACTTCGTCCTCTTCTGCGGGATGACCCTCGTCGTCTGCCCGAAATTCAACTTCGAGGGCATGCTGAGAAGTATTGTGAGGTATCGGATTACGCATCTGTATATCGTCCCGCCTCAGGTTGTTATGTTGGTTAATGTGCGTCCTCCTCTCTCCTACCCTTCTCCTTCGCCGGCCTCTCCACCTCCTTCCCTCTCTGCTGCTCTCTTCCCCTCCGCCCCTCTCCTCTCCTCCGTCTCCGCTCCTCTCTTCCCCTCCGCTCCTCATGCCCATCCCCTCCTCATCCCTCGCTCTCCGCTCCGCGACCCATTCCTCCCTCTCCACTCCTCATTCCTCCCCTTCCCTCCCTCCCTCCCTCCTGCTCTCTTCTTTTCCGACGCTTTGCGAATCATTAGCCGATACATCGCCTTTTAGAACCCCATAACGAAGAAATACGACCTCTCCCATGTCCGCTTTGCAATGGTGGGCGCGGCCCCGCTGTCAAAGGAAGTGACGGAGAAGTTTAAGAGGATGTTCCCGCGTATGAGGATGGGCCAGGGGTATGGCATGACTGAGACTTGTACTATCGTTTCCAAGGTGCGTCCCTGCCTTGTACCTGTCCCATTCTCCTCCTCCTCCCTGTCTGCTGCCCCTTCTGCTCGCTCCTCCCTTCCGCCACTCCTCTCTCCTTCCCACTTCAGCTTCCCCAGCAGTAAACAGTAAGAAAGAACTGCAATACTAACCCAAACCCCAGTTCATCTTCCAAAAAGAATCCATCAACGGCTCCGCAGGCGTCCTGATCCCCAACACGACCGCCCGCATCGTCAAGGAAGACGGCACCTCCGCAGACTACGACGAGCCCGGCGAGCTCTGGGTCAAGGGGCCCCAGATGGCGCTCTGCTACGCGAACAACAAGAAGGCTACGGAGGAGACGTTTTTGAAGGATGGGTGGGTTAGGACGGGGGATGAGGCGATTATGACTAGGGAGGGGAATTTGTTTGTTGTTGATCGGTTGAAGGTGCGTCCGTGTCCTCTTCCTCTTCTTCTCTCTGCCTCTATCTCTCTCACTCCCTCTCTACGGCCAACTCCTCTGGGAAGGTGTAGTGAGGGCAGCGAGGGGGAGGAAGGTGGGAGAAAGGGGGCAGTGCGCTGATAAGAGTGTGCAGGAAATCCTGAAAGTCAACGGCTACCAAGTCGCCCCCGCCGAACTAGAAGGCCACCTCATCGTCCACCCCTACGTACAAGACGCGGGCGTCGTAGGAATCCCCGACGAATACAAAGGCGAAGTTCCCCTAGCATTCGTAGTCCTCGAGCCCAGCATCGCCGAGCGCGTCAGCTCCAGCCCCTCCGAGGCGGAGAAAGTGAAAGGAGAGCTGAAGAAATGGGTGGAGGGGGAGAAGGTGAGGTATAAGTGGCTTGATGGGGGGGTGGAGTTTGTGCAGGCTGTGCCGAAGAACCCGAGTGGGAAGATCTTGAGGAGGGTGTTGAGGGAGCAGGCGAAGGAGGTTGTTAGGAGGAGGGCGGAGGAGGGGAAGGAGAAGGCGAAGCTGTAATCATAGATTCTGTGCATATAGAAGAATGCTTTGGGTGTGATTGTTATAAATTGTTATCACGCACTGAACCAGGATTCGCAGGGAAGGTTTCAGGACGTTGCAAAAGTAGGGCACGTCCGTCACTTCATGATCAATTGAGCGAACAGTCTCTTGTTGCTATGTGAACAAAGGCCATGATGACAAAGGAAGCCTTCACGATGTCGACTTCGGCCCATCCCCCTTGATGGTACAAAGCAGAACCGTCAAAATAGGCGCCCGTCCCTAGGTCATCTGCTCAGTTAGGCGCCCAGACTCATCTCATGTGGCTGCTGTACAGTACTTCAGGGTGAGCCCAACTTCTGCTTCCGCTCATACCAAGTTTGGTTTCGTTGTCGTCGTCGTCGACCTCTCAAGCGGACCGAGCGTCGTATCCCCCCCTCCTCGCCTCCTCCTTTTCTTTACAAAATGTCAGAGTCTCTGCGTTTCCTCGGGTCGCTCACCGGCCACAAGGGATGGGTCACCGCCATCGCAACGTCGTCCGAGAACCCGGACATGATCGTCTCGGCCTCCCGGGGTGCGCCAACGTCCGCGTTAGAGGGAGAGGGAGCATGAGGACTGATTTCGTTGTCTAGACAAGACCATCATTGTCTGGCAGCTCACCCGGGAGCAGGACCAGTACGGCTACCCGAAGAAGATCTTGACTGGCCACAACCACTTCGTCTCCGACATCGTCGTCTCCTCCGACGGCCAGTTCGCCCTCTCCGCATCGTGGGACCACACCCTCCGTCTCTGGGACCTCAACACGGGGCTCACCACCCGGAGATTCGTCGGCCACACTGCTGACGTCCTTTCCGTCTCTTTCTCCGCCGACAACAGGCAGATCGTTTCTGGCTCCAGGGACCGCACGATCAAGCTGTGGAACACGCTCGGAGAGTGCAAGTTCGATATCAAGGAGGAGGGTCACACCGAGTGGTGCGCACACATCCTTCCTGCCGTATTTCGGGTAGAGTCTGACACGGATACAGGGTGTCCTGCGTCCGCTTCTCGCCAAATGCCATGAACCCAGTCATCGTCTCCTGCGGCTGGGACAAGGTCGTCAAGGTGAGAGAGCCGCCACATCACTCAGATGATGTATCTTTCTATATTTGCTACTTCAGAGAGCTACGGCTCTATGAGACTACAATATATCACCAAGATCTCTGATTCCCCTTTTATTGCTTGCATCGCTTTTGAACTGTCTGCTGACGACGCATTTGCTAGGTCTGGGAGCTCTCCAAGTGCAAGCTGAAGACCAACCACTACGGCCACACCGGCTACATCAACGCCGTCTCCGTCTCGCCCGACGGTTCCCTCGCCGCCTCCGGCGGCAAGGACGGCATCACGATGCTGTGGGACCTGAACGAGGGGCGGCATCTGTACTCGCTCGAAGCAGGCGACATCGTCAACGCGCTCGTCTTCTCCCCCAACCGTTACTGGCTGTGCGCCGCCACCGCCGCCTGCGTGAAGATCTTCGACCTGGAGAGCAAGTCGATCGTCGACGAGCTCAAGCCCGAGTTCGTCGAGGTCGGGAAGAACTCGCGCGATCCGGAGTGTGTGTCCCTTGCTTGGTCCGCGGATGGCCAGACGCTCTTCGGTGGGTTCACGGATAATGCCATCCGGGCCTGGACGGTCGTCTCTGCATGAGCATGAGCATGGGAGTCGGTTGCGGGGAGGACTTGCGTGGGAGGGCGTGAGTACTTTATGGGTACTAGTGTTGACGCATGTATACACAAAACCGGATACGCAATGCATGCCATGTCCGCCATCAATCCTTTCCCTTCGCGGGCCGGAGACAAGAAGTTGGGGGCCACATTCGAGAAAGTCCGAACAGTTGGTTGACCGCAGAAGTTGTATAGCCATTTAGATTAGACAAGCCTGAATAAAGGAAGGATCTTGGTAGGAAGGTATCAACGACCTCGGCGTGCGCTTGTGAGGAACGCGTCCCTGAGGGTCCGACGCGTCCTACAGTACATGATCTCGCGTCCCTATCGCGAACTCAACATTCCCCACCTCACCTCTCTACCCCCACGCCAAAAGATGGCCTCCTCAGCCAACTCAACCCCCTCAAAACGTTACCCCAAACGGGGTCAAGCCCAAGTCGTCCGCGTCCGTCCCCACGAGCCCTCCGCAACGCTCTACATCGACACGCTCACCTCCCCCCTCAGCACAAAACCGCTCGACCCAGCCGAAGACCTACCCGATTTTGGTGATACAACAGGCAGCGAGAGGGGTACTGTGCAATATTACGCGCAGTTTGTGAGGCGGAAACCGGATCTAATCGTCGGACGGGGGAAGGGGAAGAGAGTGGTCAAGCAGGACGATGAGGTGTTTAGCGTGGGGGAGACGGTGTTTGTGGAGGCGGAGGGAAATAGGTTGAAGCATCATATTGGTGTGCTGACGCATATCTGGAGCGCGCATGTCGAGGGCGAGGAGGAGGATGAGGAAGAGGGAGAGGAAGGGGAGGGGGAGGGTGGAAAGAGGAAATATGCGAGAGTGCATTGGTTCTCCAGGCAGGATCAGCTGCCTTCGGTGGGAGGGAAGAGGAGCTGTGAATGGGTGCGTGCTCCCTCTCCCTTCTCCCCTCGCCTTTCCCCTTCTGTCCTACTTTGCTCAGGGCTAACAACCTGGGTAGAACGAGATCTTCTACAGCCGCACCTCGCACTGCTCCGCCCTCCCCCTCTCGACCCTCATCGGCCACTGCACCGTCTCCTCCTCTCAGCCCGCCTCCCAGCGCCAGTCTCAGTCTCAGTCTCAGCCGAAAGAAGGAAAAGAAAAACGAGACGACGAATTCGTATGCTACTACGCGTTGGACGTGAAGAAGCCCAAGAGCGAGATAAGGATCGATTGGGATGCGGTTAGGAGGAGGGGGGTTGAGGAGGGGGTTTGGGACGTTAGGGAGGAGGATGATTTGAGGAGGGGTCAGGAGCGAGGGGAGGGGAAAGGGGAGGGAGGCAGGAGGAAACGGAAGAGGAAGGAGGTAGACGAGGAGTCTGGAGAGGAGGAGAGTGGGGATGAGTATGCGCCTGGTGCGGAATCCGATGAGGGTGATGCCTCAGCCGGGGAAGCGGAGGAGGAAGACGACGACGACGACGAGGCAGCTTCGGACGTCGCCTCAGACACCTCCCCTCGCCCACGCAAAGCCCGCAAATCCTCCGCGACCACCTCACCCACCAAAACACCGCGCAAGAACCGTCGCACAACGCTCAAACCCGCCACCTCAACCCGTCGAATGCGCGGCCGACCTCCCAAACCCTCTCTCAAATCCCCCCACAAACCCCGGCGCCGCCCAGTCCCCATCGCTTCCAACTCCAAATGGGCCTCCTCACTCCCCTCTGACCCCTACCTCCGCGCGCTCGCTACGCTCCATGTCAGTGCGACGCCTGATGATCTCCCGTGTAGGGAACAAGAGTTCGAGAGTGTTTTGGGGAAAGTGGAGGGGTTGTTGGAGGAGGGGGAGGGGGGGTGTATCTGTTCGTCCCCTTTTCTCTTCTAACCTTCTTGGTCTGGAATGGGAGACTGATTCTTGGATGGGGGTAGATATCTCGGGTGTCCCAGGGACGGGAAAGACAGCTACCGTACACGCCGTCGTTCGTACCTTGCATGCTCGTGCCGAAGCTGCTGTATGTCTCCCCTTCCGCTTCAATCCCTCCCCCTTCCTCTTCATTGCGGAACGCACTGGGGCTGACGAGGAAGGCAGGAAATCCCCCCCTTCACCTTCCTCGAAGTGAACGGCCTCAAGCTCACGGACGCACGAGAGGCTTACTCGGAGCTGTGGAGGGTGGTGTCGGGTGATGATTCTGACAAAAGAGTTTCGCCGGGGGAGGCGCTGAGGCGGTTGGTGGCGTATTTTGAGAAGAGTGGGCGGAGGGGGCCTGAGGCTGGGTGTTTGTACGTTCCTCCCTTTCCATCTGCCTTCCCCTTCCCTCCATTTCGCCCACCTCTCGCGGGGCTCGAGCTGAGCCGAGCTGAGCCGAGCTGAGCCGAGCCGATGCTGATTATATGGGCAGTGTGGTCCTAATGGACGAACTCGACCAACTAATCACCACAAAACAAGACGTAGTCTACAACTTCTTCAACTGGCCCTCCCTCCCCTCCAGCCGGCTCGTCGTGCTCGCAGTAGCAAACACGATGGACCTCCCCGAGCGGGTCATGGCGGGCAAAGTGCGTTCCAGGCTCGGGATGGAGCGGATAAACTTTGCGCCGTATACGAGGGATCAGCTCAAGGAGATCGTCCTTTCCCGTCTGAGGGGCGGGAGCGTAGCGGCGGAGGAGATCATGCATCCTGACGCTATCCAAATAGCGGCTATGCGCGTCGCCGGAGTCTCGGGGGACGCGCGAAGGATACTGGATATCTCGAGACGCGCTGTTGAGCTCGCCCGGAAGAGTGATGAGCAGGGAGGAGGGTTCAGGACGGTCACGATCGCCGACATCAACAGCGTGATGAAACAAATGCAGAACTCGCCCTCCGCTGCCTACCTGCGCGAGTGCAGCTACATGGAAAAAGTCCTCCTTGTCTCCCTGCTCAAGGTCATCCGCCGGGTCGGGGTGCCCGAAGTGAAATGGGGCGATGTGGCGTACCAACATCTAGGGCTCTACTCAACATTGGGAGACCCGAACGAGCCGCCGGAAAAACCGAGTGCGGGGGAGTTGAGGATGGTGCTGGGGGGGTTGATGGCGGCGAAGGTCGTTTTGGGTGAGGAGGGGGTGCTGGTGGGACGGAGGGGGGAGGGGGAGAGGAGGGTCCAGCTGGGGGTGGAGAGTGGGGAGGTGGAGCGGGTGTTGGGGGATTGGGGTGGGGAGAGGTGGAAGAATCTGCTTGGCGTCAACTAACCACCTCATCCACGCCTTATTGCACTTCCTCTTGCACTTGCTGTTCATTAGCAAGTAGGATATCTCACACCCATTGTAGAGTAATGTCATTGTCTTTCATTGTCATGTTGGAGTTGACCCCGCGGAGATGGTGGATGAATGAAGGAATGCCTCCGCTGAGTGAATCACGCGCACCGCGCATACGTCGGCCTTCGCGTTCGGACCTCAGCCCGTTCCCCGCCACTGAACCAGCAGCTCGCGTACCCCTCTCCCTCCCTCATCCTCGTCCTCGTCCTCCTCTCTTTCACCAGCAGCAACGAACCATGCCGCCTTTCGTACGACACCCCCCCCTAGCCCTAAGCACCGTACGCACACTACCCACAACAGTGCAGCGCCGACATCCCCGCTTCCTCCGCACCCGAGCATTCGAATATGCGACTAACGACCCCAACCTCCCTGGCGGCCCAGGCGGTGGTGGCGGCGGCGGGCTTGGAGGAGGTGGCGGCGGTGGGATGGGAGGTGGGCCGGGGGGGCCGGGCGGAGCGGGGTTCGAGTTTGATGTTCGGGGGGGTGCGGAGGGGGAGGGGTGGCCGGGGTTCACGTTGAGGAGTCCGAAGCAGGTGCGTCGCATTGCTGTTCGGCTTCTTATAGTGCCAGTGGGGACAGGGGGCGCTGTCTGCTGGTGCTTGGGATTGCGTGCTGACGGGCGTGTGTAGCTGGTTCAGTATCTGGACTCCTATGTCATTGGCCAGGAACGAGCCAAGAAGATCCTCGCTGTCGCGTACGTCCTCCTTTCCCCACTCTCCCCTCCTTCCCTCCCCTTCTCCTCTCCAATACCAGATCCCTAACGACCGCCTATATGCAGGGTATTCAACCACTACAACCGCGTCCGTGCCAACATCGCCTCCTTCGAATCCGAGGCTGAAGATGCATTCTACCCCTCGGAGGACGGCCCCCCGCCAGTTTCTCAATCGCCTTTTGCGAGCCCGCTGCTGTATCCGCATTTGCAGCCGAGGAGGAATTTTGTCCAGCAGAGGGTGCCCCAGCCGACGTTTGAGAAGAGTAATGTGCTTGTTATGTACGCCCTTCCAACCTTCTCTCCTTCTGCCTGTCTCTTCCGTCGTCTGGGCCCGGGAGACGCTAACAGTACGGCAGAGGCCCGACAGGAACGGGCAAGACCTTATTGGCCCGAACACTCGCCCGTGTCCTAGATGTACCGTTTGCGATGAGCGACGCGACAACTTTCACTCAGGTACGCTCCTCCCTCCTGCCCTCTCACCATCACACGCAGAAGCTGACGGCCGTGTCCAGGCTGGCTGTTAGTGCGGCCTTCTTCCTGCCTGAAGCATTTTGATAATAGGCTACTGTAGACGTCGGGGAAGACGTAGAGTCATGCATCCAACGACTCGTACGTCCCACCAGCGCTCCTCTTGGCATTGAAGCTGATAAATGGGGAAACAGCTCCAAGCAGCAAACTGGGACGTCAACCGCGCTCGGTACGTTCCTTCCTCCACTACCTTCGGGCATGCCTGGCTGACGAAGAGTGATATGATAGAGTCGGGATCGTCTGTATTGATGAATGCGACAAGATCGCCCGCCGCCAATCGGACGGGAACAGTAAGGACGTCAGTGGGGAGGGGGTGCAACAAGGTCCGTCTCTCCTCCTTCCTTCCCTCTCTCCTCTCCTCTCCTCTCCTCCCCTGCCTGCCCCTTCCTCACTCTCCTATGCCCGCGTGCTAACACTCTCACCCAGCTCTGCTCCGGATGCTTGAAGGATCCCTAGTAACTGTATCGGGCAACGGCGCGGCCTCCCACGCCCCTCCTCCCGCAGGAGGAGCGTCGGACCTCTCACCGGGGACGCCGGGGTTAGGCCGGGCGAGTCGTAGGACGCGCGAAGGGTTGCCGGGGCACGGTACGTCCCTTCCTTCCCCATCCACTCCTCCCCTCCTTCTCCCTCCTTCCCCCCTCCTTCCCTCTACCCAATCCCCTTCCTCCCCACTTCTCCCTCCCCTCCTTCCCTCCCCCTCCGCTCTCGCCTCCCAACCAACCAAGACTGCAGCTAACATGCCTCCCCTTCTGGCAGCCGGAAAAGCAGAGAACTACCAGATCGACACGAGCAATATCCTCTTCATTCTGTCGGGCGCGTTTGTGGGGCTGGATAAGGTTGTTAGGGGGAGGTTGTCTAAGGGGGTACGTGCTTCTCTCTCTGGTCTTTCAATGTCTCTCGAGCTTTGCACCGTCTTGCACTGTTTCGCGCCGTCTCGCACTTCCTCAGACTGTCTCGCACCGTCTCTCACTGTTTCGCACCGTCTCCCACTGTCTCGCACCGTCTGTTGCTGCTTCGCACTGTCTCCCACTATCTCCCATCTTTCCCCTCATGTGTCGTAACGAGCCTATGAGCTAGAACTGACGAACCCCCCAGTCAATCGGCTTCGACGCCCCCCTAACCCGCTCCTCCCCAGAGGGTAAGGACGGTAAAGTCAGCCGAGCGCTGGTGGGGAAACACGCAGTTCCGTTCTTTACGCCGAACGACGCGACAGAGGAGTTTGACGTGATGGATCTTGTGGAGCCTGATGGTGCGTGCTGCTTCACCTTACGGGCTTAGCGCGGACGGGCGTGCTTGGCGCTTTCCATCCCTCCCCTCCTCCCCTCCCTCTGTTCCTCCCCCTCCTCCCCCTCCTCCCCCCCTCCTCCCCCACCCCGGCACATGAGCGCCCCACGCTGACACATCTCCCCGCAGACCTAGTCAAATACGGCTTCATACCAGAATTCATCTCCCGCCTCCCCGTCCGCGCCGCGCTACATCACCTCGAGCCCCGTCTCCTCCTTCGCGTCCTAACCGAAGTCCGCAACTCACTGGTATCGCAATACGCCGCGCTCTTTTCCTATTCCGGTGCGGAACTGAGGTTCACGAGCGAGGCGCTCTGGGAGGTGGCGTTGGCGGCGGAGGGGAAGGGGACGGGGGCGAGGGGGCTGAGGGGGATTATGGAGAATGTTTTGCTGGAGGCGATGTATGATGTTCCGGGGTCGGTGCGTACTTGTTCCCTCCTCCCTCTTTCCTCCTTGGCCTCTTCTCTTCTTCTCCTCCGTTCTGCTCGACCTCTCCTCCACTCTGCTCATCCTCTCCTTCTGTGCTCTTTCCTCTCCCTCGTCTTCCTTGCCCTCCTCCCGGTCCTGCTTGCCTTCAGAGGGTCGTTCATTGACGCGCGCAACAGAGCGTCCGCTACGTCCTCATAACAGCCTCCGTAATACGCAACGAACGGCAAGCCTTCTATTGGAGCCGCGGTGAAGGCAACCTATTCTGGAGCGCCCTCGCAGAAGAAGAGAAAAAGTGGGCCGAAGGAAAGGGGAAGGAGTTCATGCAGGACGAGCCGGGGGCCGAATCTGTCCCTGAGGTTCCGGTGGGGAGGGTAAGAGCGGCGGGAGGGTCGAATATCCCTTGAGTGCCGGATGGGGGTGTGTGCGTGTACTATATACCTGTGATGGTGGTGGCACGGGCTTGGATTGTATCACAACAATGTTGTACTATTAGCCAATGATCGGTCTGGTAGATCAATACGAATGCCTTCATTTATGCCCTCCTTTTCTTTCCTTCCTTACACTACAATACTGTACAAGACCATCCGATCTACCGATCAAATGGCTATCAAGCAAGAGCCGTCCCCAACGCATACTTCCACAAGAACTCCGCCAAGCGCTCCCTCATCTCCGGCGTAACCGTATGTCCCGTCCCAGGCTGGACATGCACCTCCTTAACCCCAAACGGCCCCACCTCCAGCCTCTCGATCCACTCCTCCCCAGCAGAATGGGGGACACTCTTATCCTCCGCCCCTGACAAAATGAGGATCTTCTTGGCCACGTACGGGTTCGCGGGCGCCTCGAGCGTGTGTGGCTGTTGGGCTGGGTCGTGGCGCTGCATGAGGGCGAGAAGGGAGTTGGGCATGTAGGGAGGGGAGAAGGGGATACCGCGCTCTGCAGCGCGCATCTGGAAGAGCTTGAGGAAGTTGGGCGAGCCGATTATGGGGATTCCCATAGTGATCCTCGGCTCTGTTGGCCATAATTGGCAAAGGGAAGGTCAAGGTCAGTGGTGGGTGCTGTGAGGAGGCGAGGAGGGGCGTACCGTGCGCTAGGGAGACCCAGGTCGCATGTCCGCCCAGGGAGACACCGGCCGCGATCCACAGGTCGATCGTCCGCTCATCATTTGGATACAAGTAAGGCGGGAGGAAGTCAATGAGGAATGAGATATCCCTCGCTGTGCCTGTGAAATGGCCGTACATGTCCATCCTGTCTCCCACTCTGTCAGCGCACACTTCATTCTTGGCCGAGCGGGGGTGAGAACGTACGCATGGGTGTCGTTACCCCCGTCTGGAGTGCCTTTGGGGCCCCAGGAGAGGTTCTTCTCGTGGTCTACTGTGCGATGTCCATGATTCCGATGATCCTGTTACCACCGTCAGACCCCCGTCTCACGGAGCCACATAGTATGAGATGGAGAACGCACAAAGGCAACAATAACCAAATCATGCGTCGCCTGCGCCTTGCCCCTCTGCTCATTAAAGTACTCGAATGTCCGATCGACAATCTTCAGCATCGTCTCGTCGTCGTGTTTGCTCGTCCGGCCATGGGTGAGGAACATGACTGCTACGGGGAGATGGGCGATATCTTCCCCTAGAGTGCTGGTCTTGTAGACGCTGACTTTGAGGCCGGCGACGTTTAGCGTGGAGGGGACGTAGTTGACAGCCATGGTTTCTCGGATGGTGGGTGTAAGAGGAGAAACGAGGAAGGTCTGGTTGGCCAGCGTCGAGGGCGTCATTATAGCTGCGCCGGTTTCGTGACCCGATGTCCCGAGGTGGACAACGTTCACATGGGATAGTGTAATGAGCAGGGTCTTCTTTGCACAGACTAATGCAATGATCCCCGCTCATTGGCTCGCTCGCACCGGCGACGAGGTTTCATTCCAGGCATGACGCACAAAGCAAGTCTAAACGGGCACCAGAAACTTCTTGCATTAGTTATCGAGGAGTGGACCTATTGAAGCCAAAACAAACATATCGAAAACACATCAAAGAGCGTAAAGACGAGCACTAATCGTACTCCAAATAAAGAGGCCTCGTCGGCATCTGCGCAACAGGTATAGTATTCATCTCCTCGATCCCGCTCCCGTTCCTCGAATGCTGGACGGGCTTGGCCTCTTCCGCGAGTGCTTCGGCTGACTGGGCGGGCGAATCGGGTGAGTGTTTCCGGTTCGGGTCGAGCCGTTTGGCTAGGAGGAGCATGTTGTATTCGACGATGATTAGGATTGCGTAGACGATGGCGACGACTGGTACTGTAGGGAATGTTAGACAAGCACATTGTGGGAGTGAAGGCTGAACGTACGCATCCAACTGGCGTCTAGCAGCTGATAGGCAGGGAGCTCATAGGCGTTATCGTCGATGATGTCCATCTTCTGGTTCCCGACGTCCAGGAACCCAAGCAAGCAGAGGCCACAAGCGATAGCGACTTGGATGCCCCAGTTGACCCACATGCAGATACCCAGCGGGGCGGCCCTCAGGAGGACGAGAAGCGATGCCAGAAGAACGAGACCGCCCTAGAATGAAGCGTTAGCTGGGATCAATGAAGCCAAGCGAAGAAGCTTACTGCGCAAGGTAGGAAGAAGAGGGTGCCTTGCGCGAGATCAGTCACGTATGCGTTGGCGAACTCGTTGAACTGGTCCATGTCCTCAGCGTATGTCTCGTTATACGCTTCGTCGCGGGTAGTAATCGAGGTGTTGAAGTTTGTCACGTTCACGGCGAGGTCGATGACCTCTTCACTCAGTTCCAGTTGGAATGACTGCTCTCAACGTCAGCAATTAGCGAGAAGGTGGGGAGACGGTGTCGCTTACATCCGTGATGGCGATCATGACTTGCCCGATGTAGGACAGATACTCGATCTGAGGATCGCCAAACGTCTCTGGGTCGTAGATGCTCGCGTTCAGCAGAGCGATCTCCTCGAAATACGGCGTCGCGACGTCGATCTTGCCCAGGTTCACGGCCAGCCAGCGGTTCACGTCACTAACCTGGTCGAACGTGTTGTTCGCCAGGGCCATGACGACCGTATCGAGGTTGGTGATGGTGCTGCCGAACGCCTCGCCGATGTTGCCGTAGACGGTTGCGTTCCTCATCCCTGATAGGAGGAGGAGCATGACGAAGTGCAGTGGGAGATGGAGGATTAGCCATAGGGCGCCGCTCTTCCGCTTCAAGGGGCGTTCCGAGGGGAAACCGTGGAAGAGGAAATGCCATGAGGCGAAGATAATGATGAGTGCGCAGAAGCACTGCAGGTCTGAGCGTTCGATCAGCACCTGAAGCCGGAGAAGACAAGGAAGGAAGCATACATTGATCGCTGCTGAAACCAAACCCGGCAATCACGAAGCTGAAGGTTCGTACGATACCGATGATGCCTTCTCCGAGGATCACCAGGGTGAGCGCGCCGAAGCGCTCACTGATCATGGATCCCGGTGGCTTCACATAGCCGGGCAGCATGGGCATGACAACGGCCGACAAGAACTCTACTGCCAACCCGAAGTAGGCGAGGCCGATCTTGGCTGAGGCGCTAGTCGTGATGAAGGCAGAGATGAGCCACAAGCTGCAATGGATATCAGCAACAATTCCGTTTTATATTGGCACCAAACGCACATTCCGGAGAAGATGTAGATGGCGGATGGGAAGAGCACCCAGAATAGATGTCGTCGGTGGCCGTAGACCTCAGCCCCGAGCTTAGGGAAAGTAAAACGAATGGCAACTACGGCGTGTTAGTCGAAGGGCATTAAGGTGATGGAAATTGCGTACCGAGCAGATACTGTAAGACCAATACGAAGCGGCCAGCAGCGTATGCGACAGCGACGCCCTTCCAGCTTGTCGCCGCGGCGTCGGCGCGGATGGACTCGGAGTCCAGATCATCACTTCCGATCACGGTGAACGGGGTGAAATTCGCGCTGGTCGCCCCGACAAATGCGAATGCGGCGAGCTGAAGGCACTTGAAGATACGGTGCAGCCAGTCGTTTGCCTGGAAATGCACGTCGTACATCGTCTGGGAGGCCCATACCCACCAGATGATGACGAAGTAGGAGAAGTAGACGAGCACAGATTGGGGGCTGGAGACTTCGTGGGCGGTGGAGAAGACGGATAGGACGGCGACCTGAGTATGCAGTCAGAAGGAGAGGACGCTGAGGAATAGGGCGGCACGTACGATAACGAGGTCATAGAACAGCTCCAGCCAATCTGGCGCGCGTTCTGTCTCCTCCAACCAATACTGCTCATGCGTCTTCTCGTTTGGTGGCAGAGCCTTCAGCTTCACTGCAAAACGCAACAATCTTGAGCGATAGCCCCGGCCCTCCTCTTCCCTAGAGATCAGAGTCGGTCAGCTACAATCTCAAAGTAAAGGGCTGTAGGCTCACTCCTCAGCCTTCCTCTCATGGTATGCGCGGTCAGAGAGCATATCGACAATGTCAGCTCTGCGGAGGGGGTATACAAAGTGCGCGGGGCGCGTGCGATTACGCGCATCCTCAACTCCTCGCCCGCCTTATAGCAGTTTCGGAGCTGCCTCGTGTTCCTGATACCACCATAACCAACGCACAGGTGTACCATGATCGGAGCCCCAGGCCATGATGGATGACGACCTGGACCTTACTCCTTGCACAGGTGGCTCCTGTGCCGGATACTCCGGCGGCGACGCCATGCTGGTAACAGAGTCTCAAGAAGCGGACAGGATGCCAATTTTACGCAGGTTTGAAGATTTGATTGAATGGGAAGGTGTTCGGACTCG
Organism: Dacryopinax spathularia; assembly: GCA_037974965.1. NCBI lineage: Eukaryota > Fungi > Basidiomycota > Dacrymycetes > Dacrymycetales > Dacrymycetaceae > Dacryopinax > Dacryopinax spathularia. The sequence goes on along the minus strand of JBBPFI010000017.1, from coordinate 683,810 downwards.
GGCATTCTTCGAAGTAGGCTGTGGCGGAGCGATGCGCTTGGGGATGGTTGAAACACGGGGAAGGCCAAATAGGGTCCACGGCTATTTCCGTATCCTTCTCTCTGCAGCCTCATTGGCCCGGGGGAAAAGACCATCGCATCTGCTTAGTAAGACTCTGGGTAAACACTGCTGCTGCCCACAAGGCTGCGATATGATCGTGGGAAGGGCTCCTGCTGTTCATGGCAACTATTCGCTCCATTTTCCTGCATGTCACTGTAGGTTGCAAGGAACATCAATCAGCCCGCCAACAAAAGCAAAGATGGGCCGACCCCTTCCGGAATCACACCATATGCGTCAGTTCATTGATCGCAGGGACTAGACCAGAGCGACGAGAAATGAAATGTCTTATATTTAAGGTACAATGAATCAAGAATAATCACTCGTCCTATGATCTATCGTCAAGGAATAATGCGAGCCCTGAACCACTTTTGAGCTCGTCTCCCCTGGAGATTCGAAAGGAACAGGAGCATCAGCAACGCTGTACGCTTCTGCGGTTACCATGTCAGCGCGCTGGTCCTGCTCCAGGTAGTTATACGCACCTGTAGGGCTGGAGGACGTGCGAGCGTCGGCTTTAGGCATTATAGGTCGTCGTCGATCGTGCCTTGCAGCTAGGACCATCAGGATCTAACGGGTCATGGGCCATTAGCTAAGGCGATGCGAAGAACTGAGGCAAACGTACAGAGTCAAGGAATATCAGCACAGCATATGTGATCGCAACAATGGGCACTGCAAAAGCGGGTCAGTCCGTGATAGGGGCCAGAACAACGGGCAGTGGACATACACATCCAGCTGCGCTGCTGCAGCCGATAGACCGGGATCGGCGAAGGCATATCCTCCGTGAGGGTCTTATCGCCGAGATCCAAGAACCCAAGGAAGCCTAGACCAATCCCACCGGCGACCTGTGCACCCCAGGACCACCACATGTAAGCCCCGATGGGCAGACTTCGGAGCAGGTGGAGAATGGCCAGAACGAAGAGGAAGCCTCCGGCGCTCGGCAGGAAGAAGAGCACGCTGTGCCCCAGGTCGGTTTGGTATAGTTGGTCGAACTCGTTGGCAAGCTCGACGTTATGGTCGTAGGACGCGTTCCAGGTACTGGAGTCGATATTCTGCGTCGTGTTGAGGTTGTTGATGGTGGCCGCTGCTTCGAGGACTTCTTCTGATAGATGCACCTCATAATACTATGCAATAGTCAGCCTCCAGTCTGGACGCAAATGTAGTCGCGTACGTTGGCAATGGCCATATAAACTTGGACTTCATACTGGAGGATGTCAACCACGGGGTCGGTGGTTGAGTTCGGGTTCAGATACTCCGCTTGGACATTGGCGACTTCGTCCGGCCAATCTGGAGAGATGGATAGCTTCGCAAATTGCACCGTTAGATACTCCATGGATGCGCTTGTATTTGTGAAGTCATCAGCGTCGATGTCGTTGAACAGCGTTTGCAAATTATCGTTGACCACGTCCAGTGCGTGGGTGATATTCTCGAATGTGGCCGCATTGCGCATTCCTTGTGGAGTTTAGTTCACAACTCGCTTTGCCTCGTTTATGTGCGTACCGGTCAGAAGTAACAATATGCTAAAGTGTGTAGCGGGAAATGGAGAATCAGCCAGAGCAGGCCGCGCCGGCGTCCCATGCGGGTCTCAACGTTGAAACCGTGGAACAGGAAATGCCAGAGGGAGGATATGATGACCAGGGCGCAGAAGCATTGGGCATCTATAACGATGTCAGAAAGCTGGATACAGGTACAATGTACACGACTTACAGGCAGCTCTGCTGAAGCCGAAGCCTGCCATTACCGCACTGAATGACCGGATGATGCCGATAATACCCTGGAGCGGTGAGCATGCGCAGGTGCAGAGGACCGTGATCTCTCACTTCGCCGATAATGATGAGGGACAACGCTCCGAAGCGCTCGCTTATCACGTCTGAAGGCAGCTTCATATATCCAGGTAGCATTGGTAGTACGAAGGAAGCGACAATTTCTAAGCCGAGGGCGCTGTACGCGCAAGCGACTTTGGCGTTGGCATTTCCGATCATTGCAGCACTGACTGCCCATAGTCTATAAGTGTGTTTAGACAGGTGAGCATGATTGACGCGATTTACTTACATCGCGGAGACCAAAGCAGCGACGGGGGGTACTACAAGAGAAGGCAGGTGCGGCTTGTGACGGCGGGTGGTCCACAATACTGCCCTTGCGTCAGCGACCGTCAGGACCTAAGGCGGATGACATACCGAAGCAATACTGGAGAATGACAAAGAGTCGGCTTGCAGCATACGAGGTCGCAACTCCAGTCCATGAAGAAGAACCCAACGCCTCCATCGCAGCACCCGACGGCGTGGTCGCACCCCGCTTCACCACGTTTGTGGGGTCGAAGCTTTGAGCAGTGACACCGATGAAAGCGAACGTCCCAAGCTGGCAGAACTTGAAGAATCGGTGGATCCAGTCGTTTGCCTCGAATCGCACGTCGTAGAGGATCTGGGACGCCCATACCCACCAAATGATCACGAAGTACGAGAAGTAGACCAACGTGGACTGGGCGGTCGTAATCTCATGGTTGACAGTAAAGACGGTAAGAACAGCGACCTACATATGGGATTAGCCATATTTCTAGCGCGACCTACCCATTTACTCACTATGACTAGGTCGTAGAGTAGATCAAGCCATGGAGGCGCTCGCTGGTGCTTTTGTAGCCATTTCTGATCTCTAAGCTGAACATGAGCCCGTGCCTCGTTGCAAGTTCCACGCCACGCACTTTGACTCCACGGGAAGAGTGGGCGCATGCCTGATGACTAGTGGTATGAGCCGTGACCTATACCCATGCTCCTCGATCTCGCTCTCTGGCTCGCTGTGCCTGGCAAGCCGTCAGCCTAACGAGCGTTGTACACAGCCGTTGTCCACGTACGGCGCAGCATTCATATAATCGCCTTTCTCTTCCATCTTCGCAGTCAAGGTCGTCGAGAGTGTATCTTTGTGCCTCCAACCGCATATCGCTCAGCCTCGTAATATGATAATGTGGGGCGGGTCAGGGAGATGGCTGAACCTCAGGGTGCGGGTGTCTCAAATTGGATGTGTCGGTAGGCTCCAATATCGGTGCCATCCGCCCTTCGAGAAACCAGGAGATGCTCCGATCCATGGCAAGCGCCTCTCAGTGAGGGAGTGCATATACTGTATAAGCACAGGTACCGGAAATGGTAACTGGTGACCATACAACTTTGGCAATTGGCGGAGATGAGGAGCAGTCGAGCATTGTTAGTGGCTGTGCATTGTCGCTTCCTGCACAACTGAAACTGCCCGTGACGCGACACGACTCGGACGCGTCGGCACGCGCGTCGGTTTCCATCCACCACCACAAGAGTTCTGAGCAGGCCTTCTGCCAGTGGGTTGTCGTACATAAAGGCTTGCACTGTCCTGCTACTATCTGCTCCGCTTCGATTCATGGCTACGCCCGTGAGGCCAAGTCCGTTCCCCCCCCCGGGGTATTCACGGAGCCCGAGGGCTCTCCCAAAGTTGATCCCTCTCAGGATACGACCACGGCCTGTCGCGTCTCATGAAGACACCGGGTACATTCCCTTCTGTCTCTGGCAGGACTATGGCATTCTATCCTCCTAGCAGAGAAGAACTCTGGCTTGCCGAACATCAACGTGCAAGCGAATGGCTAGAGCTGCTATACGATCTCGTCATTGTAGGTGGCAGGCACTCTATGAGCCAGCCTGCTGGACTGGATGTGGCCAGGTTGCTGTACTTGCTGTTTTCTCGACGAGCCACGAAATATCGTCCCCGTCATCGATTCTTGTCTTTCTTTCCTATTTCGTCATCATTTGTGCGTGATCAGAAATCCGCATCCAGGCGCATATATCTACCTTACTGGTCGTCGATCGGTTTCTTCAGGGTGGGTCTGGACCTCGCAAGTGCTGTACGACGTGCGCTTCCAAGCAAATGACTGGCTGCATCGCGTATTCCGCTTTCTGCAGCTCGGAATCTTTGCTTTTATTGGTATTGGCTCCAAGGATTTTGACCCTCGCAATATCCTGCCCCCTGATCCGTTCGCCTCGCCTGAGGACCAAGCAACTCAATCTGAGGGATGGATAGCTTTCAAGAGCATATCTGTTGCATTTGCACTTAGCCGCATATTACTGGCCCTTCAATATATACAGAGTAAGCCTATTGCCATCTCCCTCTCGTACCTCGCTCATACGGGACCAGCGGCGTATATGACGCGACGATACAAGCGTATCCTCTGCCTCTTGCTTCCGGCCGCCATCAGCTGTATCTCGGCTTTGTGGGAAACGTTCCATTAGAGCCAACATGCGATGACTGATGCGTAGACAGGCTTTGGCTTACTGGTGGATCTCTGCGTGAACGGAACGACATCAAACTTGGGCTTTGCTATATCGCCCTCGCCGCAGAATACATCACGACTGGTCTTCTGCCTTTCGAGAGATCGTACATCCCAGCGCCGTCATACGCAATCACGGAAAGATATGGAGCGCTTACGCTGGTCATTCTCGGCGAGGTAACTCACTATTCCCTTTCTCGTGCGTTTCATCTCATGTATTGGCGGCAGGGCATTATAGGTCTCGTACGATCGCTCAGCTCCGTGATCGTCGGTTTTGGACTTTCGGACAGTGGTTGTAAGCTCCCATCTCTCTTTGCCGTCTCTACTGTCTCTAAATGTATCAGGGTCGCAATCATTCTGTGGCTTGGTCGTCATCTTCTGTACCTGGCAGCTGCTCTTCCATGGTTTCGACACGGAAGTGAGGATGGGTCGCAAACGCTGTATGCTATGGATCCTGCTTCATCTCCCACTGCACTTTCTGTTGCTTCTCGTGCTTGCAAGTGCGTGGAACAGCCATATCACCAATCTCAGTTCACATAAAGCTGTTTATAGGCATCAGAAACGCCGCCACGTACAGCAACATTGGAAGTGCCATCGAAACCATTGGGGTCAACTTCAACCGTATGGCGAATGATCTTGCCGCGAGCAACTTTTCAACAGCCTCCCTCCCTCTCGAAGTCCTTGCAGTACAATTTGCCAAGCTTCAACTATCTCCGCCGCTCCCTGTTGAACTCCAGCAGATCCAGAAAGCAATTGACATTTTCGGCCCCGGAACGATCGATGTCAATATCGAATTCTGGCAATATTGGGGTCAAGTCTTAGTAAAACTGGCTGACGTGAGTTGGTGCTATTCCTGGCTGTTTACGACTGACTTGCCGACAGTTCTACGATGTTCAAATCAGTTCAGATGTGCTCGGGATCTACTCGGAACTCACGAGGCTAAATCAGACAGTGAGGCCCAGCTCCATATCTCTAGACGAGAGCAACGCCCGAAGCCTCTTATTCGCTTTCATGAGTGGATGGATCACCGAACTCTTGCAGGGCGCACTCTTCTTTCTCCCTTGCATGGTATGAGACTGCGCGGAGTTCTACCATGCTATCTCTGACCACTCTCCTTCAAGGGCGGTCTTGTTATGCTCTTCTGTCTGTTGACACTTTTACGTACACCGCCAAAAGGTCGAGTCGAATTCATGGTTCAGTCCCACCTTGCTTAAGTCTAGACAGGGAAATGGCTCTGGGTGGCATGGGCGTTCCAGATGCTCTACTCTGCATGTTTATGCCTGCTCGGTCTCCTCGACCTGGGTGACCAGAGACTCCCATCAAAACTCGATGAAGCACCCTCTAACCTCAACTCCGCTTATCGTCTCTTGGATGCTCGTTGGATGTGTGAGATGGCAACCGCTCCCACATTGCTCAATACTTACCCTACCCTCAAGTACCCACTGCAGCGATCGCTTATACGGTCCTTGTTCTACTCGATGCGGTGAGCAACGCCGCGCTGACTTACGCACCAGCGTCTCCTGACCGGTTACCAGATGTTCATGCTGATCGCGAGGTCAGCAGAAGGCCATAAACTACAGACCGATGCCTCGTTCGGCGTCGGCAACGCTCTGTCGGAGCTATCTCCCTTGTTCGGCCTGGGGCTGAGGGTGTTTCCAACGCGTAGCACTCTGAGCAAAGCAACGGACACCCAAGTCGAGGCATAAAGTACGGTTTGGATGGGTACCTCCCTACCCAGACAAGAACCTTTACCGTGGGTCGACTTTGTACAAAGACGCATGCTCTTCCGGCTTTCATGCTTCGGGAACAAGGACAATGGGTCTTGAGCTGTATTACGACTCAGGTCTGAGGTCCGGATCTCGCAGAGCATGTCATCAACTTCCCGCGCGACTTGACCATGCTCGGAGCAATGCAACTGCAGTACGTTTAGAGAAGCTCTCGAGTGATGATGGTATTTCATGTGATGAGTACGTGATATGTCTTGAAGTGTTATTGCAAGCCACAAGCGGCTTCTACAGTGCGGCACCTCTGCCCTCTTCTGCCGATCTGTCCTGATACGGATCCACGATCTGTTGTGAACCGTTCCTCGAGTGCGTCTCCCAGTATCGCTCCTCTCCCTGGTCCGATCCCTCCTTCTCTGCTGGGGTTTCCGCTCCTTTCGGCGGGGCAACATTCACAAGGGGCAGGACCTCCTCGAAGCGGGGAACTCTGACTGATGGAGACATGGACTCGTCCGTCGCAGACTTGTGAAGACTAGCGCCCTCCCGCCAGCGCGCAATGGAGAGCAGTGCGGCATCTGCTATGACAAGGACCACGTACGAGATGGCGGTCGTCGGCACTGCCCCGATTGTCAGTCAACCGCCACCTGCGAGCAGGAAAGGCATACACATAAAACCTCTTTCCAGCAGCTTGTACACAGGGCTGAGCTGCTGACCAGCCTCCAATGTCTCTCCCGTAAGCTTGATCCCGCCCAGATCCAGAAGACCGAGCAGGCTGAGCCCGACACCAACCAGGAGGTGAGCAGACCAAGCTAGCCACATCCACAGTCCGACTGGCATCCCGCGCAAGAGGTTTAAGATGCAGACGATGAGAAGTAGACCGCCCTACAGAAAAGGTCAGGCAAGAGATGAAACCATGACGGGTTTTACTCACAGAGGTAGGTAGGAAGAAAACTGTGCCTTCGAAGATCTGGGTGCCGAATGCACCGATGAAGTTGAAGTAGGTTTCTTCGAGTTGATCCAATATCGGCTCGAGCTGCTGATCCTGTAGGGTATCGTTTGCTGTGGGTACCCATGTGGCGTTCACCGCGAGAAATTCTTCTAAAGTCGCGGCGACCTCATCGTCCGCTTCAAGTCCGTACGCCTGCTCAATGCCCACCAGTGACACAGCATCGTACTGGAGCCAAAACACGAACGGATTCGTCGTCGCGTTTTGTGGGAACTGCATGCATTCAGACTCGAATGTTTGAATGGCCTGGCGAAAGGTAAAGGGGAGTTGGTCATCGATTCCCGCCTTCGAGTATTCCACAGAGAGATGGTCCAACGGGATCTGGGAGAGATCGAATACGCCCGTCCCATTCACGACTTGCAGGCCTTGGTCGTAGAGCACAAGGAACGCCGAGCTTACTTGGTTGACCGCGTTACCCAGATTCTCGTACTGGATCGCGTTATTCATACCAGCCAAAAGGAGGAGAAGCACGAAGTGGAGCGGCAAGTGAAGGATGAGCCAGAGAATGTTGCGCTTGCGTCCCATGCGGATCTCGGCGTTGAACCCGTGGAAGAGAAAGTGCCACGCACAGCAGATGATGAGCAGGACGCAGACGGACTGACCGTCTGGAAGATTCGTTCATGAGTAAACATGCTGACGAAAACGGCTATAACTCGGCACTTACAGACAGTGTTGCCCACGCCAAATCCGCGTACGGCATTTCCTAGACCACGCACGACGCCGATAATGCCCTCGCCCAGGATGACGAGCGTAAGCTCACCATATCTCTGGCTCACAATCGCCACAGGTGTCTTGACGTAACCCCTCAAAAATGGTAGCAGGAGCATAGCGAGGATCTCGATGGCTAGAGGGACATAGAGGAGACTGACTTTCGCCGACGCGTGGGATCGAAGGAAGGCGGCGATGAAGTTGAGGGCGAAGGAGAGAAAGCACGTTGCCGCCGGGATCAGCATACTAGACATTCGGCGATACTTGCGAGTGGCATATGCCACTATCCTCTTGTCAGCACTGTCAAATTCAATAGGAGGCGCGAGGAGATAGACAAACCATATAGGTATTGCAGACCGTTCAGGAGCCGACTCAACCCGTAGGCTGCTGCAACACCCTTGAACGCTGTCGCACCTGCCTGCATCTGAGCAGCGGTATCAACATCCGACTGCAGCATCTCCGAGCTTGGTGGCAACACGTTTCGGGGATTGAACTCTTGGCTGGTAATGCCTACGAAGGCGAAAGCGGCCAGCTCGAGGAACTTGAATAGTCGATGGAGCCAGTCGTTCGCCTGGAATCGGACATCATAGAGTGTCTGGCTCGCCCAAATCCACCATATGAGCACGATATAGGAGAAGTAGGTCAGGATCGATTCGGGTGAGGAGACCTCGTTGTTCGACGAGAAGACGGTGAGAATTGCGACCTGTCAAATGGTCAGTTACATGGGATCATTCGTCTCGAAGGGAGTCTTGCAGCGATTCCACAACCGTCCCGAAACACCAGAGAGAAATGGAAGGACGGACGCACGATAACCAAATCATACAACAAGTCTAACCACTCCGTCGCCCTCTGTTCCTCGAGCAGCCACTCCTCCTCATCTTCCCCGCCCTCTCTTTCCTTCTTGATGGGACCCGGCCGGATAAGAAGGGGTATTAAACGTGTCTTGGGTCCACGCTCTTCGAGCTTCCGCCGCCGCTCGGCTTCTCTGTGTAGGGTGCGGTACATCAGCTGTAGGTTCACGTGGCGTGGAGTTCCGATAGAGAAGCGGAATGTGCGGCGCAAAATATGGGTATAATCGTAACGGGGTTGAAGAGTGATTGCTGTGGATAATAGTACAGGAAGACCCAGGAGATAGAGCAAGAGGGAGAAAATATGAGGGCAAGCCAAGAAGAGAGAGCGTACCGGTCTATGACGTTCAACCGAGCTTTGCGCTCTGTCATCGAGGGTATTCAGATGTGTTGTATGTTTTGGATATGTGTGATGCACAGCGAGAGCTCCTAGTCTCAGACAGCTGAAGGACTCGGCTGCCCGAGAGCAGGTCGACAGGAGATCGACGAAGTGGGCGCGTCTGAATCAAGGAAGAGAGTATGATCAGACAGGACAGCGACTGGATGTATGCGGTCGTTGACAGTACGCGGGACGACAAATCGGGGTCGGTGGGCAGATGTACAGCGCTGCCCGAGTTCGTATATGTAGTGTTTCACCTCTCGGCTTTCTGAGTTGTGGTCGCAAGGCAGCGGCTGTACGCGAAGGTCCTCAACAGGATGTACCGGCCGCTCGAGTCCTGCCGGTGTTAAGGAGCTACTGGCCAGTAGTGCCGGCCCTGAGCGGGGCTGATTGAGTAATTCGGTAAGCACGGCCTACTCATCTCGAGCTTTCCCCAGGGCATTGTTCCGTGCTCTGAATGGGCTGAGCACTGCAAAGCTGTTCACGGCCCAGCCAAAATTTTATCGTCCAGTAATCCTGCACGGCGAGCGGACGAGTGGGGTGAAAGTAGGAAAGAAGCGCCCGTCACCGGAGAAGGGGTCCGGCACAGCCCCACCGAGTCCGGGCGCTCCATTTTTAGCGGTTGCAACAAACGACACCGCAATGGGTGATCGGTGATCGGTACCTTTCCTTGCTCTACAAAGCATATGTACCTTGCATCGCTATGGAAGTACCGTCGTGGCTTCAAGACGGATGCGGGACGATAACAACAGTCGTTCATCAGCTACCGACAGTCGTCGTCGTTGGCCTAACGGACCAAGTTCGTCTCCTATGAGCGCAAAGTACGTCTCATCTCGAGAATCAGTCTCAAGGCAGCGGAAGTTTCCCGTTTCGGAAGAAGGATTACCAAATTTGGAAGGAACCGCGTTTACACGCCCGGCGCGCTTCTTCCCTCCTTGCAAGTTGCAAATTGCTATACTCCTGCACCCGTCCCCCAGGATCGGCTTTTGAACGACGGTTCCGCTTTACCCTGCGTTGCCAACTATCCCAATGTATATCTCGGAAACGCATTGTTGGCCGAACTGGCCGCCCTGTTGCACTTGGCTCCTCGGCCCCCTCGCCGTGTGCCATCAAGAATTGATAAAGTCACCCAGGCTCAACCTGCATCGGCGGCTGCTTGTACATTGCCCCTCGTGGGGGTTTGACGGTGGACAGTACAAGAACCACTTTCTCCGGTGCCCCTGCGAAGCCTCTGAGTCGGCTATGGGGACGATACGTGGTCGCAGAGCAACTGATCCGCAGGGTAACATGGAAAACCTACAGACAACCTTGAAGGACGGCATGCGCACGTTAGCCTCGCTTCTCGCTTCTTATCGGTGAGTTCTGATGGTGACTAGCACTTTGTTTGACCGGAGCGAAGCTTGTCCTTATGAGCAGGGTTTGAACCGACAGCTTGGGCCGAACAACTTTCCTCATGGTCGAAGGAGGGTTCTCCCGGTTTGCTGCGCTGAACTTGCCTCTTTAAGCGGAGAATCAGACGAGAGGAGCACAGGGAGCAAACTCCGCTCCTTCTTGGGCGTTATCGTGATGGTCGACCATATGACTTCTGCCAGCGAACAAAGATAACGCTCAGAAGCCTTTGGTGAAGCATGTGCAAAGAAGTCACAAAGCTCTAACTCCACCCGCCAGCGCATCAAGGCTGTGCGCTTCCTTCTGATTGAACCATGCCAGCACACCGATGTCCGGGTACCGCTTTGTTTGCCCTTTTGCTAGCGCACTGGCGGACCAGGCACCATCAGAAGCTATCTGGTCAATTACCCCGCAATGGATCATCCCACTCGCCCTTCTCTTTCCCACGCCCGTCCCCTGTGAATCAACAAATCTCCTTGTCCCTTCACGGAGGATGAAAGCCAAATCAACTGCCCGGACACCCTCTGTGCATCCTGATACGCCTGAGGTGAGAAGCTGAGGACGAATCGCAACAACCATCATCGAAGGTCCATGCACGTGGTGGCTGTTCGGTCAGGCTTTCCAAATGGGGAAACTTATGGGCACCTCTTTGATCCCAGCTCCCAAATGAAGGAATTGCGAGGCCCCATCGGGAAATCCATATCACTGTGGTCGGACGAAGTAGATCGCCCATTCCCCCCCGGTTTCGATGGCCGAGCATCAATTCGGATACCAAGGCCTACGAGGGATCGACGCATCAACAACAAGTATCACGCGACTAGAAGGCTCGATAAGGCGAGCAAGGATACGAGACTTTCCCAAACGATACCTCCCAGGCATGGTTCTTCGGCACAGCGAACGATGGCACGATAATGCCCTTCATCGCGCAAATCAGCCCTGTTCACTGCGACGATCTTCGCGCAGCCGATAACGACCATCAGAAGACCACGATCAGAAGACTAAGCACAGCCTTGGAGCACGGGGCAACTCTATTGGAACCTGTCAGAAGGAAGAAGTGTGGAGGCGACGAAGGAAGCTGACTCCGCACGCCCCGCACACCAAGGCTGTGCACTTTCTTCCCACAGTCACCTTCGGCCGATCAATGAAATCAGACTCAGCGGGTTCTTTGCGCATGCTTCTGGGATTAACCGTGTGGAGCCTGCCAGCACACAAGGGAAATGCCAAACAAATTGAGCTCCGTTGCTTCTTTGTCTAGGCTTCCAGTTCCGACCATGCGCAACCTGCCAGCGCACAAACAAAGCTATCAGAAGCCACCACAACGCATGTTCAAAGAAGCATCCCCCGCTTGCCAGCGCACCAAGGCTGTGTCTCTTCTTCTGATCGTTCCTTGCGAAGTTGTTCCAGTGTCTCGGCAACGGTTTGTTTGACCCTCACCAGCAAACGGGCCGCGTGCGAACCAGGCACCATCAAGGGTTGAACCCTTGCCACGTCTTCCCCCAATCGATGGCCTCTCCCCATCCATCGTTCCCACGGGGTAACGCAGTCGACGTCTCGTCCGGCCTATCAAACAAAAGGTAACCTCCGTGGCTGCCAGGCACCATCAAACCTTGTCCCTTGTCAGCGCGTGGCCTGGCTCCATCTAGGGTCCTGCATCGCCAGCACAGCGCAGCACTTGAGGTACGCCCAATCGATTTTGGGAGAGTATCGATCGTTCCCACGGCAGTTTTCACGGGCCTGGTGACCGGTGACCGAGCGCACCTTTGCTCGCGCGTACAGTATGGTCCGATGCGTCTTGTTAGACTGCATGGTGCAGTTCCATGGCTGCTGAACACACGGAGAGGGAATGGATGAGTGTTTTGAAGGCTTCTTCATCTGCGAAGACGACGATAAGCGCAAGGATGTCAAGGCGAGCAGTGCTGGGGCGGGCCGACAGACGGTCAAGTAGCTGTAGAACATGGCGAAGGTAGTGAGCGGCCACCGCGGAGTCAAAAATGAAGCGACATCAGTTGACTGAGCTGATGCAGTTCCAAGAAAAGCTGCGCGAGAAGCTGATTTCTGAAGCAGCTTGAGTGGATCCTGAGAAGCTTCCTGTACCAGTTGTCATTTCCGTGCATGCGTTCTTGATGAGGGTTGGCTTCGAGAGTAAAGCTTGGTGCGGCTACGAGACCGTGGAGGAAGGGCGAAACGTGTTTTGATGGGCCGGTCGTTGAACGAAGTCATCAACCACGTCAGACAAACGATGACGCAATCCTCGGGATCGATCGACAATCGCTCCCGCGCTGCGGCTTCTTTGCCCGTGCTTTTGATTCTGGACACGTGAAGACTGCCATCGCGCTGCCAAGGGTCAAACAATGGTCGCCAAGACCATGGAGAGGGTAGGGGCACAGCCTTCACGGGCAGGTTCTTCCAGCGTGATTCAGGACAGCTTCTGATGCGCGCTGGCAGGTTCCCCATGGCCGAAGGCAAAGTCATGAGAGAATGATGGCGGAGTTGCATTTTTGTTTGATAGGCTGGACCAGGGCAAACAAAATGTTGATGCGCTGGCATGCGGTGTGAGCTTCTTGCAACTGATTTCGTTGTTTGCATCGTTCCCACGTGGGTATCCAGGCACCATCATTGGTCCTTGCCAGCAAGGCATAACACGTGGTCTCCCCGCAATCGATGATTTCTTGTCATCGTTTGTTCCCATGCCCTGGCTAAGACAATCAACATCTCGTCTATCAAACAAAAGTGAACTCCGCTGCTTCTTTGATCGCGGGTGGAGCCTGCCAGCGCACCAATGGAGACATTATCATATCAGAAGCTGTCAAAGAGCATGTGGAAAGAAGCTTACCCCGCGCCAGCACATCAAGGCTGTGCCCCTCCTTCTGATAGCCGCATCCCAACAGACCCGACCCGTTCTGATGGTCCCTTGCCAGCACATCAATTGCCTTGGGAACGCTTTGTTTGCCCTTTGCCAGCGTGTCAGCCCCAAATGGCTGCCAGGAACCATCAAGGGTGGTTCCTACCCACAGACCCAGAACACCCGCATCCACCCCCAACCGATCAGGGACGAGTGTCAATCGTTCCCACGCCCGCTTTCGCACATTCGGCAATCTCCTGAGCCCTGATGCGTACTTCGACCTCGGATGGGGCGAAATCGAGAAGTTACAGGACAGCAGTTTCGACGGTGCACCGACTCAGTTGGGTCTCAGGCGAGTAGATTGGAATGGTCGTGCAGCTTGAGGGAGGCGATTCCTTAATTTGTGAGCGGTGTTGAGGGAGGGGAGGTTAAGTTGCCCGATTTGGAGGGGGCGGTTACCGGAGTTGGAAGGATGGCAGCGATCGAGTTGGTCGTGCGGGAATTTCGTCGGACGCCACCTGGATGTGTTCGTACTGTGCAGTTGTATCTATTGAGGAAACGAAGGAAGGCGGATGCGTTCGGGGTGCTGAATTCGTCTCGAAGGGGACGAAGGAACGACGAGGAGAGCGAGGGCCGCACGGGGAATGGCGCGCGAAGCCTCGAGTCGCGATAGACCATCAAGGGTGATAGAATGTTGAGCACGATGTGAGTAAGAAGGACGAGACAGAAGCTGGTCGGCAGTGCCGCAGCATTAAGAGAAGCTAGAGGAGAAGCGGGTTAAGAAGCTGCTTCAACGGACTTTGAGAAGCCGCGTCCCACTCCCAGAAGCGCTTCTGTCGAATCGAAGCGCACTGTGGACCCTGAGTCGCTTCTGAGGCGACTTGCTCGTTGACGTCTTCCCTGGTCAAGATTTGGTGTGAAAGCCAAGTCACGTTGTGCGTTTCTTTTTCCCTGCGGTTAGCGCCGTTGACGAGAGGACAAAGGTGTTTGCAGGGATGGTCGCCATCAACCTCCTCAGACAAAAGAATGACGCAAGCCTCCTTCGCGCTAACGCCGCTTCTCATAAAGCCGATAACGGGGTGTCTCGTCTAAATCCGAAACAGAACCCAATCAGGGACGAGCCCCTGAACGCGAACGGTAAGTGCAACTTTTACCCTTCGCACTTGTGACTCCTTCCCCGCCTCATCCCCAGTACATCAGCGCCAGCAAATTCATAGTATCAAACATCATATTACGCAGAACCTCATAACCGTACTAGGCCGTGACAAGGTAACGACATAGTCGCCCCGAATCCGGGTGACATGTTCCTTGCCGAATCCGGCTAAGTGTCCTGAGCCGGCCCTATAGTACAGTTTCCACAACTATATGGCGGATGCAATTACTTGCCATGCTTTTGTTTAAAATGTTTTCGTAGCATACGCTTCCGCTCCTTACATCTTGTACTCACTTTACCACTAATACGCATTCGGTGCACATGTATCCACCATAAGCCTTGCTATTCCGACATCGCACACCTTGTTAGGCCGTGCTCTCATCCTCCGTTCCACAGTTCGGGAGGCTCCATCAGAAGCTCAATGCAATTCTCCCGTGCCTACAACCCATCGATCGTTCACGTCCCGGAGATAAGACAGCCAACGTCTCGTCCGGCCTATCAAACAAAAATAAACTCCGCTGCATCTTCTCTCGTGACTTTGGGTTTTGCCATGTGGAAACTGCCAGCGCACAAACAAACAGCATCAGAAGCTGTGATAAAGCACGTTGAAAGAACCCTACCCCACATGCCAGCACATCAAGGCTGTGCCCCTCCCTGATGGCCCTATCCATTGTCCTGGCGACCGTGGTTTGACCCTTGCCAGCGCATCGTCCCCGCGTGGACCGTCAGGCACCATCAAGGGACAACCCTTGCCAGCAAACAAGTACACGTGGTTCTCCCCAGCCATCGATGCTCCCGTGCCCGCCTTTGGTAGGGTCAAACAAAGAAGTTCAACCCCGCTTCGCCCCTATCTTTGGCGCCAAGCATATGGAACACTGCCAGCGCACAGACGAACACGTCAGAATCTCTCTGATTAAGAAGCACGGAAACAAAGAAGTCGCACCTCCCGCATGCCAGCAAAGCCAGGCCACCCCCTTTCTTCTGATGGGACGTCTTCCCTTGACCCGGGCCGATCAAACAAAACAAACTCCGCTGCTTCTTTGTGGAGGCTGCCAGCGCACAAACAAACTCCATCAGATCCTGTCAGAACGCATCAGCGCAGAGGCGACAGAGAAGCTTTGGTCCTTGTGTCTGCGTTCTCGGCCCGATCAAATTAATAAAACTCCGCCGCTTCTTTCCCATATGAACGGGGTGGAGGCCGCCAAAGGGCAAAAACCCTCATCAGAACCTTCCCGGTCCGATCAAAATTGATGAAACTCCGCGGCTTCTCTCGACCATTGAGCTGCTTATCGGAATTTCGGCCATTATCGCGACTTCGACATAGGGACCGGACGCACGGGCAGGACCGCAGGCTGGATCCGCGATCCGAAACCTGCGTTTCGGATACGAAAAGGGTGGCGGAACGAGTCTGAACTCATTACTTAGACTCGTATATAAGCAAAGATCTGTACCAGACACTCGTTATCGATTCCGTTTTACCCCTTTCTAGCTCTACCTATCACTTCGACTTGACTACACGCCAGATCACTCTTTTCGACTCCGAAATACGTACGGGACACCACCGAAAAGCCATATCGACGCTATCCCTTGATGCTTTGGGTCTAACCTAACAGTATCTATTCATTTGGAGGTCGATTTGGGATACTTCGACTTGGCTTTCGACGTCCACTCGCCGATATAACGATACGCACGCCGCCAACCTGTCCACTCGTAGTGGAAAGCCGTACTCGACGGTTTCCTCTCGTCTACCGATTCGCGCTACAACTTCGAAGCATACCGTACGATCTCGCTCCGCTCCGGTCTCGTCCCGGAGTATCGAAAAACTTTCTATCCGACACACCGTTACTTCCGAAATATCCGAAATGCCCACAGTAGACCCTGTTGTCTCAGCGCCACGCGGGAGCATGCCTCTCCGTACGGCCCGGCCGTATCTCGACAGTGTTGCACCCGAAACAGTGGTACGGTACTTCGAGGATGTGGAGCAGTGTGCCGAAAATGCTGGGCTACCCCCGAAAGACTGTATCAAGTGGGCACTTCGGTACGCGCCCACCGATGTTGCCGAAACCTGGAAAACCTTCCCATCCGCAGAGGGCGAGGATTACCCGGCGTTCAAACGGGATGTCCTAGGACTCTACCCCGGCGCGGTCGAAGACGACTCCCTCTATACGCGAAGCGATCTTGAACGGGTCGTTAGCATGAGCGCCGGTATCCAAATGCTTAACCGTGCCCAGCTCGCGGAATACCGCCGTGTGTTCCTTCGTATTTCGACGTGGCTCAGCAAGAAGAAGCGAATTTCGGACTACGAGAGGAATGCGCTGTTCATGCGGGGATTTCATTACGAATTCCAGGACAAACTCCGGAACCGCCTGCTTATTAAAAAGCCTGACCAGCGTCCGGACGACCCATACGACATGGAGGACGTGATCGCGGCGGCTGAATTCCTGTTAGCAGGGACGTCTACAAGCGGTCCATATGTTCCGCTCACGACGGCGAGCTCGATACCTGCCGTACCGTCGCCGCCATCCGGTGGACATCAGTCCGGACCGGTTCCCAATCCTCCGGTGAAGACCGAGACGGAAGCCGGTCTAATGACAGCTATTTCGACTCTTATGACAACCGTCGAAACGCTCCTGCGACGTGATATGGAACGCGGCGCGTTGTCGCCGGCTGCAAGCGGGAATTTCGGTCAAGGATACCCGACACAGGCGCCGCGACCTCCGATGAACCCGAATCCATCCAATAACGGAGGATGTCTGTGGTGCGGACAGTCCGGACACATGATGAGGGAGTGTAACGACCTCGAAGATCATCTTCGACGGGGCCTCGTGATCCGAAATGCTACTACGAACCGTCTCACGCTACCGAACGGCATGTTGTTGCCACGCGTAATGGGTGCGAACATGAAAGAGAATGTGATTTCCTGGCATAGTCGCAATCCGAATCAGACGGTTGCAGACCTAAATGCTCGGGCAAACATTCCGAATCGTGGGAACGCCCCAGTAAACCTCGTCTCCGTTGTATCGGACGTTCCACCCTTCACCATAGACGTACCCAACGACGCCTTGCCCTTTTCGGTCGCCGATGTGCACTTGGCCCCGGCCGCGGACGAAGACGACGTGAGGGATCTGGAACGAACACTAGCGGTGCTCCAAACACAGCTGCACCGGGCCCGCAACCGAAGGCAACAGGAAGGAAGGCCGCTCCCCATACGCCGCGAACGTCCGGCCGAACGACCGAGAGCTAAGGAGGTGCCGAACCGTCGCGGACGAGAAACAACACCGGAGGAAATTATCGAACGCTCGGTCGAGGAGCGGGAGATGGTCGATAAGCCAGTCGAAAACACCGAAATCAAAGAGCCGACTCGTACTCATCTCAGAGCTCCGGTAGAGGATGATAGCCGAGCGGAAAAAGTTATTTCGTCGATAATGGCCAGCGAGTTGACTGTGTCGGTCCGGGATATGCTCGCCATTTCTCCTCAAATCCGAAAGTATTTTTGTCAGCAAACCACTACTAAGCGGCTGCCCAAGCCCAATACAGTCTTATCGGCAGAACCTACGGCACCCTTGGAGGTCGTCTCGGAAGATATCGAAAAACAGCTCCTGCCAGAGGCGCGAAGCGATATTTACGACTATGTGATGCATGTGTCCGGAAATCCGAAGGCTCCCAAAGGAGCCATTGTGGCTCCATCGATGGTCGAACTTCGAACCATAAACGTGCTGGTTGGAGATGACGATGTAGCCGTCGCTGGCACGCTGGATTCCGGCGCATCGGTGGTTCTTATGAACCACGATATCTGGAAGAAGTTGCACATCGTCTACGAACAGACACCGGGACACATCCGTTCGGCCAACGGAGCGACTACGGCCACCGAAGGTCTTATCCGAAATCTTCGTTTATCGGTCGGGCCGGTCACCGGGTTGTTTCAGGTTCACGTTATAAAGAATCTTCCGGTTCTACTGCTTTTGGGAAGGCCGTTCCTTACGCTATTCAACGCCGAAATGAAGGACTTCGGTAATGGCGAATCGGAACTGACCATAACATGCCCGAATACTGGGGTTACTGTTGTCCTCGCGACTCACGCAGCCGGAAATCATTCCGAACCGGCTGCGATAGAGGAGGATTTTTAGGAGTCAAGGACCCGGTAAACCAACGGCGAGACGACCCGATTATATCGACATTAGCCCTGCTTATTCCACGAATAGACATTATCGATCGCGAAACTTTATCTCAACATTATTTCTTCGATACCATTCAACATGCCCTCGCGATCCGAAAATACAAGAAAGTTGACGAGCGCGTGAAGCCCGTCCCGGCAGCACACCCGGAGCACCTAAAAATACGACGTCGTTTCCCTTCAAATCCTCTCGAGCACATGAAGCCTTTACCGAAACATCCGCCCGATTTTTCTCCGGGATTTCGACTTACCCAGGAACGATTCGATGCTTTGAACATCAACCGACATAACTTCCTTTGGCCGGAAGAGGAGAAACTGGTGGCGTGGATTTATCGCGAACACGAAAATGCTTTTTCTTGGACAGAGTCCGAAATTGGGCGCTTTCGTGATGACTACTTCGATCCAGTCGTTTTTCCAACAGTCGAACACACTCCATGGCAGGAGCGAAATATACCCATTCCTCCCGGTATTCTCGAGAGCGTACTCGACATGCTTCGCGAGAAGGTGAAGGCCGGAACGTACGAGCCTTCCCAATCGGCGTACAGGTCGAAATGGTTCGTCGTACCGAAAAAGAGTGGGGAGCACCGATTGGTTATCGATGCACGGCCGCTCAATGGCGTCATGATCCGAAGCACATCGGTCCCACCCATTACGGAACATCTTCTGGAAAGTTACGGCGGACGCGCATGTTATGGACTCCTAGATTTCTATCGCGGTTTCGAGCAGCATTCGCTTGCACCAGAATCGCGGGATCTGACGTCCTTCCAAACGCTCATCGGGCCTCTTCGCTATACTGTCGCCCCTATGGGAGCTCACAATATGCCTGGTATCATGCAGGATAATGTGAATTTCTTGTTTAGCGACGAAATTCCTCATATCACAACGCCCTTTATCGACGACTTAGGCATTAAAGGACCTACGACTCGTTACGAGACTACAGGCGGGTACGAAACGATTCGCGAGAACAACGGCATACGCCGTTTTGTGTTCGAACACCTCACAAATGTTCACCGGATCATTACCCGCGCGGAACATGCTGGAGCGACTTTTTCCGGGCCAAAGGCGGAGCTATGCTCTCCCGAAATTATCCTTTTGGGCCATCGATGCTCATACGAAGGGCGGCACCCTGATCCAGCGAAGGTGCAAAAGATAATTGAATGGAAACTACCTTGCGAAAACATTTCGGAGGTACGAGCCTTCTTGGGAACTGTTGGTATCATGCGAATTTTCATTCGCGATTTCGCCCGCATTGCTCGACCCCTGGAGAACCTCAAACGAAAGGACGTAGAGTTCCGCTTCGGCGATCGCGAATGGAACGCGGTACGCCAGCTCCAGGCAGCAGCCCTCGAAGCGGAACGCAATCACGTCCTGACCCCGATCGATTACAAATGTGGACGCCGCGTCATCCTTGCTGTGGACTCTTCGAACATCGCGGTAGGTTTCGTACTATATCAAGAGGATGAAAAGGGGCGGCGGCGTCCATGTCGATTTGGCTCGGTCGCATGGAACGACAGAGAATCGAAATACTCTCAACCTAAACTCGAACTGTACGGAGTGTATCAGGCACTTCGACATTACCGTATCTGGCTGGTCGGCTTGCCCGAGTTTACGCTCGAAGTGGACGCGAAATATATCAAAGGAATGCTGAACAATCCCGACGCATGCCCAACTACGGTGCTTAACCGATGGGTCTCCTGGATTCACCTATTCCCATTCAAACTTGTACACGTACCGGCGGACCGACACGTCGCTCCGGACGGTTTATCGCGCCGGCCACCAGCCGATATTGCCGAAATTAAGGACCGACTCCCAGACGAATTTGAAGATGATACGCTTAACCTGTCTCAGGTGTTCACGCTGGAACTCGCGTCGCAGCCGCGAGTTCCGGTCCTTTTGGCCCAGGGGGGGGATGATCCCGGCGCAGAGGCGGAGATACCCCGTGACGCCAAGACCGCGAAGCAGGACGAGACGATCGAAAAGGTGATTCGATACCTTCGGTCCTTCCGCCGGCCTCCGCGTATGCTCGACAAGGAGTTCAAAGCGTTCTTACGGTATACTACGAAATTCTTCCTGCGGGGCGAAGACGATTTGTACAAGAGAGACAGCAACGGAAAGCACCGGCTTTACGTTTCATATCCAGATCGATTCGAGATACTAGAGGCAATGCATGACGACCTTGGTCACCGCGGGTTCAGGACGGTACACGCTCACATCCGGCTCCGGTATTGGTGGCCCAGTCTTACACAAGACGTTAAGTGGTTTCTCAAGACGTGCGACCAATGCCAGGCGCAACAAATGAAGCATGTACACATTCCACCGACTGCACAAATGCCGCAGAACCTCTTCTATAGAGCCCACTGCGACACGATGTTCATGCCAGTATCGCGAGGCAAGCAACGGGGTTATCGGTACATATTTCAGGCCCGCTGCTCTCTTACACATTATCCGGAGTTCGCGATCTCGAAAACCGAAAATGCCGAAAATATCGCGGAGTTCCTGTATAGTTCCGTGCTATGCCGCTGGGGTGCTATTGCCGAAATCGTCAGCGACAACGGTACGCCTTGGGTCCGCGCGTTGGAACAGCTCGCGGAAAAGTATAGCATAACGCATATCCGAATTTCGGGGTACAACTCGCGCGCGAATGGGACGGTCGAACAGAGTCATCGGAACGTTCGCGAATCTATCGTCAAGGTCTGTAAAGGAAATACAGCCGACTGGCCAGCTTCTGTACCAGCCGTCTTCTGGGCGGAACGCATTTCGGTGCATACGGCAACCGGCATGAGTCCATATTACATGGCGCATGGGACTCATCCTACGTTACCAATGGATATTGTTCAAGCAACCTGGTTGGTTCCACCTCCGGAGAAGATATTCAGCCGAGCAGAACTTATAGCCTACCGTGCAAGACAATTGCTCAAACGCGAGACGGATTTGAATGAGATCCGGCGTCGAATCCTGCAGGCCCGACAAGTATCGGCCGAGCGGTTTCGCAGAAAGTTCGAAAATATAATATCGGACGAGACGTTTGAACCGGGTCGCCTGGTATTGATTCGAAATACTGCAAACGACGGACCGATGCGAGACAAAACACTTCCGAGATATCTCGGTCCCTTCGTTGTTGTCAAACGCACACGCGGTGGAGCATATGTGGTCGCAGACCTTGACGGCACGCCTTTTCGAAATTCCATCGCGGCCTTCAGGATTATTCCGTACTATGCTCGCTTGGATTTGAGGACGCACATCGACGCAATACTGCGTAAGCTTCGGGAAGCGCCATACGCGGTTGATGTGGACTCGCAGGCACGGCGGCCGAGAGAAGAACGGGAAGCCGCAGAAGACGACGAAGACGAAGAGGAAGAAGAAGAAGAAGAAGAAGACGAAGAAGACGAAGAAGAAGAAGAAGAAGAAGAAGACGAAGAAGACGAAGAAGAAGAAGAAGAAGAAGAAGACGAAGAAGACGAAGAAGAAGAAGAAGAAGAAGAAGGAGAAGAAGACGAAGCAGAAGAAGAAGAAGGAGAAGAAGACGAGGACGAAGACGAAGGAGAGGACGACGATGCGGCAAACATATGAAAGCCGGAAAAATCCGAAATACCATTTCGAACCGAGCCGACATAGACTTAGACGTCGCAAGCCTGCATACCAGACACCATAGGCCAAATACCTTAAAGTCCTTCGATCCGAAATTACCGAAATTCACGCGATTGGTTTTTCACACTGTTTCTTTCCACCGCACTATCTATCGTACAGCAAAAACTACCTGGAGCATTTCTAACTACCGCTCCCTCCATTTCGACCCGCTGCCGAAACCCTCCGGACTCCGCTTTACTCCTCGTCGGACTCGACGCGCTCCATGTCGTCGTCCTTGGGGACAACACGGATGAGGCGCGACTCGTCGAACGTCTTGCCGTCGCGCAGGATCGCGTAAACCGTCGCGTGGGTCTTCTTGTCCTCGAGCGCGTCCTGCAGGTTGCCGAGGGAGTGCGACATCATCGCGACGAGCGAGGCGGCTAGTTCGACCTCGTCGCGCAAGATGTCGACCGCTTTATCTATACCAAAGGTCAATCGAAATATACGAAATAAACAAAAGGAACTTACGGAGGGGGAGCCGGAGCGCAGCGGCGACGGGACAGTTCTCCGTCTTCGGGTTCGGCTCCGCCATGATCGCGACCTTCGCCCGCTTGCTGGAGGGGCCGGGCGCCGCGTCGTCGACCTCGCCGATATCGCGTTTGACGCCGACACGATGACGGCGGGCCGCTACAATCACAGATTAGCGATGTCCGAAATAAACCGAAAAAAAAAAAAAAAAAAAAAAAAAAAAAAAAACGAAAACACTCACTGGCCTGGGCAAAGTCACATCCGCCACGATCGCGATGCTTCAGACACTGGTCGCAGATCCGACCACGGCGGAGGAGAATGTCGTCCGACGTCGGATCGAAACGGTAGCCGCCCGAGCAGGCTCGGCCCCGCTCAGAGCACTGGTTGCACTAAAATCGAGTCAGCATTCTATATAACGCCAAGTAGCAACGAAAAACATACCGGATCGTCGTTGGGAAGTCCGGGAGTCCGCTATCGAACCGACATTAGCTCACCTGCTTCCCCTGCATATCGCGAATGCGTACCTCCTTCTTCTTCTCCTTTCCCTTCCCCTTCCCCTTCGGCTTCGGCTTCGGCTTCGCCTTGGCGGCAGTCGCAACGGACGGGAGCGACTCGACATCCTACGTATGATGTCAGTACGTTTCGCGACGGTGACTCGAAGACACTCACCGACTCCGGCACAATCGCGGCCGACTTGACCTTACGGCGGCGAGGGCCCCTTGCCGCGGACGACTCCTTTTCCTATCGCACCGGTCAGAAGCAGTTCGCGAACGCTGTCGA
Organism: Dacryopinax spathularia; assembly: GCA_037974965.1. Lineage (NCBI taxonomy): Eukaryota > Fungi > Basidiomycota > Dacrymycetes > Dacrymycetales > Dacrymycetaceae > Dacryopinax > Dacryopinax spathularia. The sequence goes on along the minus strand of JBBPFI010000017.1, from coordinate 660,340 downwards.
AAAGACACGTACCGTGTCCGACAGGACAACGACCACCTCGTCCCTCGTCCGCGGTTTCGCGACCTCCTTCTTCTCCTTCTTCACCTCCTTCGCCGGCTCCGGCGTCTTCGCGATCGACCGCTTGGCGGTCTCGACCTTCTTCACGACGGGCGCCGGATCGCGCGCCGTCACCTTCGCCTTAGCCGCGACCTACAGCTATGCGTTAGCCTTCTGACCTGCCGAAAACAACCGAAATGCTTACCTGTGCCGGGCTCGGCGCGATATCTTCACCCTCCTCGATGGGAGGGCCGCGTACACCGATCGCGAAGTCAGGAACTCCCTACCAAGTACAAGTCAGTGATCGAAAAGAATATCGAAGCTACCGAAAACGTACCTTGGCCTTTTTCCAGGCCGCCTGCGTCGCAGGACCAAAGTAACGGACGCGGACTTTGTCCACGTCCGCGATCGAACCGTTCTTCGCTGCCAGAGCAGCTATCAAATCGCGCTACACATCCGTATCAGCAATGAACGAACCGAAAAGAAAAGAGAAAACGTACACGGACGGCGCGAACGTTATCGTCGTTCGCCGCCCACACCGTTCTGTCTTCCGGCTTGGCCGGGATGGTCTGGACGACCTCCCGGACGCTTCGCACGACCGGGACGATCTCCGCGATCTCCTCCTCCGACTCGATCGCCTCCTCCTCCGACTCCAGCGCCTCCTCGAACGACTCCTCCGCATCGACGTAGTCGATAACGGCCGGAGCCGCAACGATTTTCTTGGGCGCGGCGACGGGCCTTGCCGCGATCTTCTTGGCCGGTTCGGCAACCGGTGCCGGCGTCTTCTCCTCCGTCGCGACGGCCTTCGGCGTAGCTGACCTCCGGACGGAGGTCGACTTCGCCTTCTCGGCGACCTTCGGCGCAGCGATCGTCTTCGCGACCTTCGGCGCAGGCGCAGGCGCCTCGGCTTCCTCCATCGGCTCGTCCTCGCCGATCGCGACGTTGTCCGCAGTCGGGACAACGTCCTCTTCAGCCGGGACAGCGCTGTCCACGACCATGTCGTCCGCCTCCTCAGCCTGATCGGCCGGCGCGACCGCTTCGCCTTGGTTGTCGGCGGGCGCAGCGATATCGGCTGCCTCCGCTTCACTATCGACCTCCTATAAAAGTGTCAGCAGCAAGCTCCATTCGAAAAACAATACCGGGCGCACCTGTTCGACTTCCCCTACTTCTCCTTCTTCTTTCTCCTCCTCCTCCGCCGCCTTCGAAGTCGTCTCGGCGGGCGTCGTCGACTTGCGCGCCGCCGTACGCTTTGCGCGTTCTTCCTGCTGGGCGCGAATCCCAGCCAGCTCCATTTCGGCCTTGCGAAGCCGGTCTTCGGGCTGCATGCGAGGCGCCATAGACATTTGAAGTAAGCGAATTAAAAAGTTGAGATGTCGGTGGTGACGAAGATGGAGAAAAGAGAGAGACAACGAAATGGACGGCGTCAGAGACAAACATAATGAGTCGAAATTTTGGTTCCGCACGCGGATGCCGACACGTGCTTCTCTTTCGGCAAAGACCCTGGCAAGGACCGATGCAAATTTGGACAAGTCGCCATTCGAAATAGTCACCCTGCTCAAAATCGACCGTAACGGTTGGATAGGACTGCCGCCAATACGCCGGACCTGTCTCGTGTACATGGCAGCAGCATTTCGGTTGGTTCCCAACATCCGCGAACGTCTCTCTCTCTTTCCTTCTCTTTCTCTCTCTTTCTCTCTCTCTCTCTCTTTCTCTCTCTCCTTCTCTCCTTCTATCTCTTCCTCTCGTCCCTCCAACCGTTCTTGCCCTCCTTATTCGATTCCTTTCCTTCCCTTCGCTTCCACCCCAACCCGACGCCCTAGAAGCCAGTTGACTGGGGACAGTCAAGATCTAAGGTGGGGCGTGGATGAGCTGCTTATCGGAATTTCGGCCATTATCGCGACTTCGACATAGGGACCGGACGCACGGGCAGGACCGCAGGCTGGATCCGCGATCCGAAACCTGCGTTTCGGATACGAAAAGGGTGGCGGAACGAGTCCGAACTCATTACTTAGACTCGTATATAAGCAAAGATCTGTACCAGACACTCGTTATCGATTCCGTTTTACCCCTTTCTAGCTCTACCTATCACTTCGACTTGACTACACGCCAGATCACTCTTTTCGACTCCGAAATACGTACGGGACACCACCGAAAAGCCATATCGACGCTATCCCTTGATGCTTTGGGTCTAACCTAACAGTATCTATTCACCATGAATGAGGAGGTTGCCAGCGCATAATGGCGCATCAGAACCTGTCAGAAAGCACGAGCGCAGAGGCGACAAAGAAGCCTCCCCCGCATGCCAGCGCATCAAGGCTGTGCTCCGTCGTCTGATTGTGCCTTGCCAGCACATCAGCGGAGCGCGGGGTATCAGGCACCATCAGACGTTGTCCCTTACGAGCGCTGGCAGAGCAGGTGAATTACCCCGCGATCGATCGTACGACGTCAGATCCGGTTCCCACGCTCGTCCAGTTCGGTCGGCAATCTCCTCCCGCCTCGATGTCTAAGAAGACAAAAATGGATTGTCGCCAGCTCACCGTATTCTCGGTGCAGCAAGTTCCCCTAGAACTACTGAAGTACGTTGCGCGCCTTGGGCACGCAGGGCGAGGCGATCCCTTCATTTGACAGGCGCTTCGATCGAGAGCCGCGTAAGTTTCCCGATTTGGGATGGCGGATTACCGGATTTGGCTGACCCGGCGGACCGGTCTGAACGATGTTGTCCGGCGAATTAAATGCGGTATAGCAAGTCGTAGGAGGTCAGAGAATAAGTCCGTGGAGGTTTGCTGGTCTGGGAAAGAGCGGAAAGCCAGAGAAACAAGGGTGCTTCGTTGTGCGGATCCGCCTTCGAGAATGCCAGACGGCTCAGGGAAAATGACGGAAAAAACAGCGTATAGTTGATAGTAACTTAGCAGATCTTGCACAGACTATCAGCACAGAATATAGCAAGTGATGAGGATCCAAGCAGTGAGCAGAGCCAGTCGCCCTGAGCCTGAGTATCTTCTCCCTCCCCCCCGGAGAAGCCACTTTGGAAGCAGTTACCAGAAGCTGGACCAGGAGGAAGCAGCTTCAGGCGCTCAGAGAAGCCGCCCGTTTCTGTCGACTCGGAAGCGTCGCAGCCCTTGTGCAGTGGACCCTGAGTCGTCTTTCAGGTGACTTGAGCGGTGATGTCCTTCTGGGCAAGGTTTTCTTACAAGGAGAGTGTTATGATGTGGCTTTCGGTTGTTCAGTCGCGAAATACGTTGATGACAAGGAATTATGTCCTGTTGAGAGCTGGAAGAGAGGCCTCTTCGTTAACGCCGGCGTCCCTAAAGCCGCCCCCATGGCTGTCTCGTCTAAATTCGGAACAGGACCCGATCAGGGACGTCTCCGGAACGTGCGCAACGCAACGTGGGGTGCAACTTTTACGACGCTCAACCCTCACTTCCCACACCTTCCCCACCCAAACACCAGCACATCAGCGCCAGCACAACCCCACCATATCACACCCAGACCCCTGCTTCCCTGCCCCCGGAGCCCCGTTCTCATCCTCCCGTTGTCCAAAGGGTCCGGCAGGGTGTTGACTTACTCGGTCTGATACGACCGTACACCATATCGATCAATCGAGAACCGAGATCGAAAGATCGAAGGACCGAAGCAGCCCTCGCCAAATATAGACGACGTGATTGGGGCACACGACTCGTACGGTTTTTCTCACGCGCTCGTCCCGTGCACACGGTCGAAAGAAGCACGACTTTGACGGTTGAGGGGTCGATAACGATAGCATACGACAAGACTCTAACGATTACCGACTCTTGATCGACACACTCTCTCCCTTTGACGACCCCTGCCTGGTTTGACGTGACCGAGTCGGCCTAGCATGCGGGCGTATGGCGCACAACGGCAATGGCGAGCGTGCGACAGCACCCGTCCAGTCAACAAGCCCATCCCACCAGCATCATCAGCATCATCCACACCGTTCCTCCGGTCCTCAGCCGCACCAAGCCCAGTCGTCGTCAGCATCAACCAGTCACGCGCCGTACCCGCCTAGACCTTCGCTCCCTCGCACGCCCTCTGAAGTCTCAGCTTCAAGCCTTGCCTCTTCCTCCGATGGTGCGGAGGACTCACCACCAGGAGGGAGGATAGAGCTGCCTAGGAACTTTGAGGACGCACCTATTGATGCGCTGGTGGTGCTTGTCGGTACGCACGCTTTTTTTCCTCTTTCGTCGAACAGAGGGGCTGATGTATGCGCGCAGCGGACATGCTGGAGCGGTTGACGGCTATTAATGACCAGATTGCTGTCCAACAGTATGCTCCTTTCTACATGCTGATATTGGGGAAAGGATGTTGACGTATGCGCAGACCGAACCTTACCCGGTTTCATTCCCGTACACCGCCCAGTATCTCGATCCACGACTACCTCTCCCGCATCGTGCAGTACACCAAGCCCGAGGTCCGTCTCCCCTCCCTTCTCCTCCGAACCGTCCATCCTTCCTCTCCTTCTCCCCTCCCACTGATCCATCACTCACAACCCCGCTCCCAGCGCTCCTGCCTCCTCCTAACGCTGCACTACGTCGACCTCATCTGCGCGCGCAACCCTTCCTTCGCCCTTTCCTCCCTCACCGTCCATCGGTTCCTGATCGCAAGCATAACATGCTCGAGCAAAGCGCTGTGCGACGTGTTCTGCAAGAACTCGCATTATGCGCGCGTGGGCGGGCTGAGCTTGGGGGAATTGAATTTGTTGGAGAGGGAGTTTTTGGGGGCGATCGATTGGAGGTTGGCTGTGCGTCCTTCTTGTTTACTTTGCCCTTTATACCCCCTTCTTCCTCCTCATTCCTTCCCCGTAGAGGCCTTCGTCCTCTCCTTCCACCTGCAACCCTTCCTCCTCTCGTCCCTCGTGACCTTCCTCCTTGGTCATACTCTCCCCGCCTCGTCCCTTCGCCGGTCTTACGACATATATGCTGAACCCCTACACACAGACAACCCGCGAACTAATCCAATCATACTACGAATCCCTCGTCTCAGCCCACCCGTCCTACACCCTCGCTCCCCCTCCTCCGGGGACAGCATCACGCAGCACGTCCTCGATCGCCTCATCCGGCTCGTCCATCTCGTCTTCCGCATTCGCAGACGCGGTGATTATGGGGGATAGGATGGAGGAAGATAGTGGGGGTGAGACGAGTGATAAGAGTATGAGGAGCATGAGGAGTATGCGGAGTGGGAGCGTGAGCGAGGGCATGCCTGGGAGTGGGAGCGTAGGAGGAAGCGGCATGAGTGGGTTGAGCGGGAGTGCGGGTGGGAGGAGTGTGGATAGCGTAAGGGGACATTTGCACCTTCATCCGGGGCTGCAAAGGCGGACGGAGGCGGACGGTAGTGGGCAGGGGCAGAGTCAGGGGAGAGGCAGAGGGAGAGGAAGGGGAGAGGGAAGAGAGAGGGTGCAGGACCGATAGCAGGAGCATGACCCGGACGTCTGGGTGTACGAGGGTGGGCAGCACGACTACGAGAAGGCTTGGAGGCGTCGATTTCTACGTTCGGCACCGAAGCCTTTCTGGCCGGGAGGGAGGACGGTCTTCGCCACCACATACGGTCCTGTAATGGCTGTCCTACCCTCACCACGAACGGCGAAGTCATGCGGTCCTCTGTGCTCTCCCAATTCGCGCGAGCGACGGGACCGGACACGCTCTGCTCTGACGAGCACGACCCGCCGCTGCTCAGATGGTGAGCAGGCAGCATATACCTCGCGCCTCGCTCGCTCGCTCAACCGATCTTGGATCTTGGCTATTACGACCAAACGTATCGGCAAGCCCGAGCCCTCCCGAGCCGCGCGCAGCGAAGGATTTGTCTTCTTAGCTCGGTCCTGGAGGCGGTAGCCGACGCTCTGAGCTCTCTCGAGAAGGGCGGTAACGACCGGGGCAGAGCGCGGAAGAGGCTGCGAGGAGGACTGAGCACGCGTCGCCTGGACACGATTTGCCCGGACGATCTGGAGGACGTGGACAACCTGGTCCAAAAGTTGCACGCTGCCCCGACCTCGCGTGGTCGATCGGCAACCCCGTCGGTACAAGTCGTCAGCACCGTCGCTGGGCTTCCAATCTCCCACCTTCTCCCCCCGGGCCCAACCTCGTCCAACTCTGCGGGGAACACCACTCGCCTGAACATCACGCAATTACGCGGTTTTCAGCTCCCGCTTCGATTGGCGCGCGCGAGGTTCAAGACCTGATCCTGACCATTGTTCATCCGGGGCTGTTTCTCGCCTTGATCGCAGCTCGGCCCGTGGCGAATGATGCCCATTGGGTGGCCGGGAGCCACTAGGGAAAGAGAATGAAGAAGCGCAGTATGCCGAGAGGGCTTCGTCGTCTATCCCTCTGGCATCCAGCGTGCTTTCGACAAACCAAGGCTGCCTCTGCTAGAAGCTCCGACACGGGCAGAGCTTCGACGTTGCATGAATGCATTCGGCCTTTCGGGCTGGAGCCGAGCGGCTTGCGCGCTTCGAAGATACGAGCGCTTGTTTGGTTCTCTTTTCCAATACAACCGGCAGCATGGGTCTCGCCATCGAACAACCTTACACGGTTGCGCTCGGTATTCAAGACGAAGGAAGAGTGAATCACATCGTCCGACGCTGCAAGCGGTGTCTTTTCCTGTCCCCGTGCCTTCCGGCCATACTCCGCTGTTTCTGTCTCGAAACCAAAGCATTTCCGGCTACGCTGCGGTGTGCAAGACTCAAGACGAAGGGCCTACGGTCTCCGTTCTCGACCAGGCATGCGTCGCTCCCTCTCGCACACGTCCTCACGCTTCCAACCACCTGCGTCTGCGTTGCACAAACCGTCTGGGTCTGCTGCATTTCGGTATCTCAGACTAAGGACGAACGGCTCAGTTCCTCGGGAAAGAAGCGGACTCTTGGCTAACAGCCTCGGTTCTTGCGGCAAGCCGCTGCATCCCTTTAGGAAGTCAACGCCTCCGGGCCTGTATTCCAGTACTCAAAAATTGAAGACGAATGGCCCGCATCCGTCGGCGATAGAAGCTTACCACCCTGGCGTTCTACCAAAGCTCGCTACATTTGTCAAGTGTCCGGCAGACCAAAGCCCGGACACTGCTACACTCCGGTCGAACGCCTTACATCCCTCGACTACGCAACACGCAAACGGCGCTTCTTGCGCTCGCCCATCCTTCACCTCGCAACTGTTTCATCAAGAACGGCTGCAAACCGCTGCGATACCAAGAATGGACGAAGATCAAGATTTACTCCGCGCTCGCTAGCAGACGACGGCGCCTAACGTCGTCATATCGAACTAATGCCTTCGCCGAATATCGTGCTGAAGGTGGATAATCTTCAGCACGAGATCCGGCTGGTGAAAGGCTATCACTCCAGCACCCAAGCTGCTGTTAGTATCCCCATCCCAATTGGCAGTACCTTGTGACTGGTTGCTGCTGTTGCTTGGGTATTTCAATACTCTGCTGAGGAAATCTACCCCACCGGTTCAGCCTAGGAGGAGGTAGATCAGTGATTGGCTGCCGGCTTTTGCCGTTATGAGCCAAACACCGAGGGATGTTTGGTGGAGAGGCAGCATGCGTGTAGAGGAGATTTGGGCATGCGCTGAAGAGTCCAGGTGGACATCAAGACCGGCTTACAGTGGGCTCCATCATGCCGACCCAGACTAATAGACAAATTATCAAATTTTCGACCTCGCTAGCCCTTGCCACAACACATACATCTGCCAGCACACTGAGAATTTTGCAACATGGGCAACAGCGTTCTTTGTTATAAGATGAAGGACCACGCCGTCGAACCGAGCGATCCACGCGCGACGCGACGCACGTTTGAGCCCGACCACGCGTCACTAGGCACCAGGGGCATAAGGGCCATCAGCGCGCACGCGGGCTCGAATGATTGATGCTTTGTTCCTCGGCGAACGAGACGGGCGCTTCGTGGCGCCGAATGGGCTGCTGTCCTGTGCCGGAGCAGCAGCTTTTCTCTGGTAGTCTTCCTGTAAACGTCTGAGGCCGAGGTGAAGAGCACGATGGCTTGTCTCAAGCGCTGTGAGCCATGCTGCGAGTGACGCGATGAAATATCGCTGTTACGGCCACCGCATGCACCGGGTCTCAGCTTGTTCAGAGATGATTAGTGTAGAAGCCGCCATGAAACGGCCGCGGTGTAGTCTGGTAGAGGTCTGTCGGTCCAGGAGTGCAGACTCAGAAGCGGGTCTGCCGTTCGCCGAGCCGACAGACTCGCCCCGCACCGTGGGTCCAGACAGGCCGAACATATTATCTGCAGAGACAGGTTCTGACCGTAGAGATTGGAGGCCTTCTAGCACCTCTTCCTCAAGAGGCGGACTTGACTGATGTTGTGTTCGAACGCGTGTTGGGATGGATCGTTAATGATGCATTCAGCCAAGGTGTTCACCGCAGACTGGTAATAGTAATAGTACTACATGGCGCACGGAAACTCACCGTCCAAACTGTAGTGCCTCTCCTCGCAAACATCCCTCAACCGAGATCACGATCAAGATCGAGAATAGAGCAAAGCAGAGGAGACGGCGACGAATACTGTTGCATAGACATGTACTTCATCAACCGATTCATCTCCGAAACTCTCGGTCACCGGCTAGTCGGCGCCTCCCCGAAACGCCTTCCCTCTGACAAAGAAACAGAACAAAAGCACCGCATGCGTAAGCCATACAAAGCGCTTCCAGTTCTTATAGCACCCGGGAGGGCGGTGTGGAGGCATCAATGGGAACCTCGAGTGCAATACCAATGATCGAGGGAACTGGAGCGGGTGATCGAGCACCGCCCGCCTGGCCAGCCAGCGTGTGCCGAGTGGAAGGGTAACGTGCCAGCACATCGCAATTGATTGATAAGGGTCTGCATCTGCCTGAGATCTCGCGGCCTTAATCGCTGGCTTTGTATGCGGAAGGAAGAAGGAATTGGAAGAAAGAAGGGAGGAAGGGAGGACCGCACGCGTGAGAAGCTGATGGGAGGTGTGCTTAGTGTGGTGCGAGTCTTTATTTGGTGCGGCTCAGGCGGGAGAAGGTTTGTGTGTCGCGAAGGCGAGCGAAGTGAGGCATGTCCGAGGAGGTGGGAGGAAGATGGAAGAAGGAGAGAAGCGGCCGGGAGATGGAGGTGCGCTGGCTGAGGAAGGAGGCGTGGGAGTCGGTGAGGGATTGTCCCGTGTTGGTACGGTCGACGGTTGATGAGCATCAGCGTACGAATGATACGGTGAAGGAGGCCGAGATACGCTGAGATGAGAGGGCAGGCGGGTTGAGGATATCCTTGACAACGCCGCTTCTACTCTTGCTTCTGGGCGTAGGGCTGCGCTGGCTGGCTGGCTGGCTCAAATAGTATGGCGATGTTGGTTAGCGAATAGAGCGTTTCCCGATTGGCTGCGCCGCGGATGATAGAGAGAGCACGTGGATCAACCCGCCAGAGAGCTCTCCAGCAACTCTTCGTCCAACAAGACCAACCAAGGAAGAAAGGCGGATTCGAACATTCGAACGAGCTCAGAGCCTCGTCCAGTGGGCGCATGACAAAGATACATAGCACGTTCATCAGTCCACGAGGACACATGCCAGCTGGTCATCCTCCGAGGTCCATACTTATAGGAGAAAAGAAGTACGGCTTCGAACCATCTCAGCGATTAATCTTTTGTCCAAGGTGGCTGGGTCAGACCACGTAGCCAGCGCAAACGGATTGGATCGGCAGCCAATGGAGCGCAGCGGAGGCAGTCGCGCATGATTAGGAGAAAAGAGACAATCATAGAAGCCACCATCCTTCTTCCAAGGGCTAGGAGCATATGAAAGCTCACTCCTATCCCTCGCTCCTCATTTACCCGCAGCAAGAAAGCGGAAAAGAAGGAAGGAAGGAAGCTGCCAGCACAGAACGTCAGACCACGCGCGAGAGCATGCGTTGGGTTGAGGGCTGATCTTCCAGAAGGTACGGCTGGCGCGAAGCTACATACGATGAGGAAGGTCGAGCTTGAGGTACGGATAAGGCAAGCCAGAGTGCTGGGGTGAATGATCCGGGTGTGTGTGGTGCATTATGAATGAACGAGTCTAGAAGGCCGCATTTAGGAGCGTTGATCCTGCCTCGAGTCGAGGGAGATTGCGTGTACCTCCCAGGAGATGCCAGTTCAGGCTGATACGGTGGAATCATCCAGCGCTGAACTCTGTACTTTGGCCATTCCTGAACAGACAACAGAGCCGAGGTGTCAAAGCGAGCATTACGGGCGCCACGAGACGGGAAAGAGTCGTAAGGAGGAAGATGGCGGAGTCGGAGAGCAAGAGGCCTGAAAGCGCAGTAAAAAGTTCGCCGCAGCTCCGATCCGGATTCAACAACCCGGAGAGCCGGACAACCGAGCAACCAGCAGCGACCGCACAATCACGAACAATCATAACCAATAACCGGAGCAGAGACGTCAACCTGAGCCAGAGCCGGAGAGACAGTAGTCCACAGAAGCCCAGCCCCGCCAACGAGCTCGAGCAAAATGAGTTCAGGGTAGAAAAAGGCTCGGCAGGCACACCCCCTCCTCCCGAACCGCGTGCTCCGCGCTACTCTATGTACTCATCCACCCACCCAAACAAAACTAACTAAAGCGGTTCCGTCAATTTAGCTTCGTAGGGGTCGTCGGCGTCGCCGGCTCAGCTCCATGTGGTCCCGCCGGGGCGGAGGGAGGGAAGGGAGCTAAAATGCATTGCATTATTATATTGGGCAAGAGTCATCAGTCGCCTCGCCTTAATAATGATTAGGATGACGAGGATGACGAGGATGATGTGTGATGCGAGTGTGTGGTGACGAGTAAGTGATCGGGAGCGCTGTGGTTCCAGTAGTACCGCGAGTGAAGATCGGCGGTATTACTTGATGGATTGGTTGGGATTGGTTGGGATTGGAGGCTATATATACTGTATGTCTCGCGGTGGTATGTATAAGAATAGCCCTGCTCATTATGAACTCATACAACTTTCTATGTACAGCAAGTTATAGGTTGGTGCAGACTTGTACAGTACAGTACTAGGTCGTAGCAGGCCCAGCGGGAGGAAGGGAGGACCGAGCAAACCCGGACCTCCAACACCCAACGCCCAACGCCCAACATCCCCCAACGCAGCCCAGCCCAGCCCAGCCCAGGCAGCCGGAAGCCGGAAACCCGAAAAGGCGGTTATGCTGCTCGGTTCTAGGAGCAAGGAGCGCGTGGCCCCTCAACGATCTGTCAAGAGCCACGCGTTGACCGACGTGTCCAGTACTTAGCACCGGGCAGGCGGGTGCAAAGAGCCGGTGCGGCCAGGGGCACGCGCTTCGTGCGCAGGTGGGAGGGGTGGAAGGGTGGGGCGTTTGTCTTACTTTGCTCCTGTTGCACAAGCTGGGTTTAAGTACGAAAGTTGACTGGTAGTTTTGTTTGATGGGAGTTTGTTTGTTTGAGTGAGTGAGAGAAGGATGATGATGACGTTGCTGCACAGGAAGCCAGCGTAAGTAGTACAAGTACTGTAAGAAGGATCACTTCGCGAACCCAAGCGTGGCAGAAGACAGGTGGTGGTGATTACAGCCTCCCTACGTGCAGAGGCCAGCCCAGCCCGCGAGCACACGCGCAAATGCTTCCGTTGACTGGGGCACCACGCGGTCCCTCTGCCCCCGTCTGCCCCGGCTGGCCGAACCCCTGGGAAGGCGCCACATGGAGCTGGGTTGCATGTGCACACTTTGAGCGCAAGGCGGGCGAGTGTACATGTGTCTGGAGATAGGGAGTGGCGGGCGTTGGGTGCCAGGCGCCATCTGGTGCACCTTGCGTGCACCTGGTGCGTGTGTGGTTGGCGGTGCACGCGAGCGTCGGGCGGGCGAGCATACGCTGCCACGATTTCGTAGCGAAGCTGGGGCGCGTGCTCACCCGGCTGGTCGGTACGGACGGGACGGGACGGCGAGCTGCGTGTGCGTGTGCTGCACTGCCAGATCTCACTCAGGTCGAAAGTGACTATCTTTGATCACCGCTCCTCGCCCTCGCTCATCCAATCAGCCCATCCACCTCACCGCCCCCTCCTTCCTTCCTCCCTCCCTCCCTCCCCTGTCCCTCCTCCGCGCGGGTTATCCTTCGGCCTCTGGTCTCTCCTCCCTCCCTCCCTCGAGGCGAGTCGCTTGCCTGGATAGGGAGTAGACCACCCTCTGGGACCCAGACCCCTTCCCGACCCCTTCCCTTACCCCCTTCGACTCTTTCCCCTACTCGCTTCCTTCTATCCTTTCACGCCCTCCCTCCCTCTCCCTCCCCGTGGTAGTCTCGTGCGACCCTCCCCCTTCGCTCGCCCTCACGACCACCCACCATCCACCACCCACCACCCACCATCCCAGACCACGCACGACCGAAGCCGAGGCCGAAGCACAGCTCTCACCACCTGCTCGCCTGAACCTACCGCGTGCACACCTCATCCCCAACCGTCCTTCCCCGTCCCATCCTCCCATCCTTCGCTCGCTCGCTCGACTCGGCCACCAGTCTGCCAATACAAGCTAATCAACCCACCGTCTGGTCGACCGTGCGTGCGTTGCTTGTGCGGTCCTTGCCTGGTTGCGCACGAGGAACGTTATCAGTCCATCTTCCTTCCATTTTCGACCTCCTCCCACCTCCCACCTGCACTCAACTCAACTCGACTCGACTCGACCGACTTGAGCGCGGTTGCGCTTCTTGCTCTTGACTGCTACCGCCCATTCCTTCATCTCGGTGGTCTAATCGTTCACGGGTCGTCCCCCTCCCTCTCTCCTCCGCCACCATCAGCATCAGCTCCAGACCGCGTGCACTGCGTCCAGCGAAGGAGACGGGATTGATAGAAGGAGAGGACGTTCAGGAGCGCCAGCGTTTTGTCGGGGTTTTTGTTTACCCCCCTCCCTCCCCTCCCCTCCCCTCCTCTTCCTCGCCCTACCCTTCTCCGTCTTCGTTTTGAATCGTTGTTGGAGAGCGGCGGTCTTTTGTTGGTTGGCATCGAAGACGATCCTTGCGAGCGAACGACGGTCGACGATCAAGCTTGACAAGCATACAGCGGCTAGACGATAACCCCCTAGAAGCGACGACAACCCCCACCTGTGGACGCACGATGTCGACTCCATCCACGTCCACCCGCTCACGCAGCCTTCGTCTTCCCTCCATTCTCTCCCGTACCCCTTCGAGGCCTTCATCCAGCTCGCACCATTCCCCCTCCCCAGCACCCACCGCGCCTCTCTCTCCGTCACTCACACCGTCGCCTCCTCCGTCCGAGCTGCCTATGCAGTCCGATATGCCACAAGCTGCGCCTCTCCCGCGGTTGGCAACGCAGCCTCTGCTGCAGCCACTGTCTATCTCTCGCCCTCTCTCACCTTTGTCGTCCGGCCTTCCATCACCCACTTTCTCCCGCCCCGTATCCCCCTTCCGCCCCTCCGCCCCCTCAACCACCACATCCGTCCCAGCACACACGCCCACACCCCCACTCCCAGTCTCCGTATCCCTCAAAACGCTCAACCTCCCTTCCCCTTCCCCGCCCTCCTCAGGCGTAGAAGACATCCTCCTCCCCGGCGACCTCATCGGTGAGGGCCTTTACCTCCTGGGCGAGCGGATCCATGCTGTTCCCCTCGGGAATCACCCGAGCGAGGAGGAAGGAGGGGAGATCGCGGCTGTTGTTGAGGTTAGGAGGAAGATTGGGGAGGGGAGTAATGCCTGTGTATACCTCGTTCGAGAAGTACTAGGCGAGGCGGGGAAGGTGCCGCCCTCTATTTCCTCCAGCAAATCTTCCAGCAGGCGCGGACGTCCATCGCGCTCAAGAGCAGACAGCGACGGCATGTTCGGCGCTCTGGAGATGGACGACGAACACCATTCTTCTTCTTCTTCTTCTCCCTCTCAACCAAAGCGCTACGGCCGGGAATTCGCCATCAAAGTCCTCTCCAAGCGCGACCTCACCCCCAGTCAAATCGGCACCCAGCTGCAAGAAGCGCAGATCCACCAGTCTCTCCCCTATCACCCAAACATCGTCACTCTCCACAGGACGCTCGATACCCAGAGCTGGCTGCTGCTCATACTAGAGCACGTGCCGGGTGAAGACCTGTTTTACTTCTTGGAGCAGGCGAGGGATAGTGATTTGCCGCCTGACTCGGCTGCTTCTGGTTCGAAGTATGGGCAAGGCTATGCGCAGGGGACGGATGAAGGATATGGAGGGGAGGGAAGGCAGGGAGGGCATGGGAGACGCGCACAGCACCCGACGAGCAGCAGCTCGCCGCATTATGTGCTGCAGACGCAGACGAGTACGTCGTCTAGCAGCTCGGAGAATACGTTGCATCATCAGAGCGGGGCGGAGCTCTCTTTCACCTCTGCGCACTCTGCCGTTCCTGGGACCTCCGCCGCGGTAGGCTCGATCACCTCGGCCAACTCGCTCGCCGGCGCCTCCGCCTCGCTGCCGCCGCTCGGCTCCGGCCCCCTCTCCCACACACCCCGCACGCCCTCCCTCCTCTCCTCTCACTCCCCCTCCTCCCTCCTCTCCCCGCAACGCCTCCGCCTAATCGCCAGGATGTTCACCCAAATGTGTTCCGCCGTCTCTTTCTGCCACCAGCACGGTATCGCCCACCGCGATATAAAGCCTGAGAATTTTATTGTCACTGAGGGCGCTTCTGAGGATGGGGAACGGCGCGTGGTCGTGAAGCTGACGGATTTTGGACTGGCGAGCAGGGAGAGGGAGAGTCGGGATGTCGATTGTGGGAGTGCGCCGTACATGAGCTTTGGTGCGTCCATCCTTCCCTTCTACTTCCATTCCACACCCAGCATATATGCGCCCCAAAGCCATCCATACTAACCCCTTCCTCGCAGAATGCGCCAACAACGTCGCCCCGACCTACGCGACCCAGCCAGCAGACGTCTGGTCGCTCGGGGTCGTGCTCATTAACATGCTCTATCACCAGAACCCCTGGCCTCGCGCGACGCTCGAGGACGAGGATGGGGAGAGTGGCGAGGCGTTTGCGCTGTTTAGGAAACAAGGGGCGGCGTTCTTTGTGGAGCGGTTTCCGGGGATTACGCAGGTCAGTCCCACTCGACATTTTGCCTCTCTACCATCCCGCTTCTCCCATTTCGCGCAAGCCGTTTGCTGTTCGTCTGCTGTGCTCTGTAAGTTTTGGGGGTTGAGCATATACTGACGTTCGTTCGTTCGGCAGTCCATGGCTCAATGGCTCGTCGACCGCGTTTTCTGCGACCAAGACCAGCGCGTCAGCGCGGAAGAGTTCGGCGAATGGGTAATGGGCCTCGGCGGGATGGTCGACGAAGCGTCCTTCAAGCTCCCCCGCAAGGGGCGGTCAAAAGCGCGAAAAGACAGCGTGAAGAAGTCCAAGTCCAAGTCTCGTTCGTCCCGGCGTGACGCGGCTGTCGGCGGGGACTTAGAAGGCGAAGAACGTGAGCGCGGGAGGGAACAAGCCAGTCCGGATTCGGCGAGGGATAGGGATGGCGGTTCGCCTAGCTCGTCCCGCGAGCCGAGCCTCATGAAGCGGCGCAAGCGGGGCGCAAGGAGTAACAAGAGCAAGAACTCTGCGGCCAATTCAGCTGCCTCCCTGCCACTTCCATCTTCCGCCCAGCAGCCCACGCTCGACCCGGAGGCGGCGCAGCTCGCTCAGCGCGTAGAAGCGCTCGCAAGGGAGGCCAGTATGGTCTCCACATCCGGCCGCTCAGGCTCGCGCACACCTAGTGTGCTCTCCCCCGGCTCCGTTCCGGGGACGGACGACCTCGCCCTCCCCGTACCTGCTCTCCCGCCCTTGCCTATGCCTCTCGCTGCTGGCGTCCCGCTCACTTCTCCCGTCGCTACGTCCAGCACGGTCCGGAACAGACCAAGCATAGAGGATGAGATCTGGCTCCGTGGACGACCTCCCCCCGCTCCTGGCAGCGTCCTCCCCGCGCGTGCGCCCGTCCCGCCGGGCGCAGGCTCCTCCTGGCGCGCCCACCACTCGCCGCTCAACCCGAACCCGCATCCATATCCATCTAATGCTGCTTATGCCAGCTCCGTTTCAAGCTTCGCGCCTAGTACGGTGTCGACCTACAATACCCGCCTAAGCAACGGGAGCATGCGCAGTCTCTCTACTGTCGCTACGACCATGTCGGACCCGACGAGCGTCAAGTCCCGCTGGTCGGGCCTACGTGACCCCAGCGTCCGAAGCGTCGGCTCAGCCGACCTAGCAAGCCTGAACGGCAGCGCCAAAGGCAAAGGCAAAGAGCGCGAGATCCCGACCAGCCCTCTGGGGAAACTCAATACTGGCTCGGCCGCCTCGCTCCGCTCTGCTGGAAGGCCGGCGCCGACAAACGTCAAGCGTATCGAGGGTCTGCCGTATGAATTGGACGAGCTGCGTGTGCCGTTCAAGTCGCCTACGCCGGCTCAACGGATCGTGCATAATGAATCCAAGTACGCACCTCTCCCTTCCTCCTTTTTAGCTCTAATCACTTACTGATCATATTTGGTAGGCGCTCCATACCCAGGAATTCGAGGACGAGCGGGAGCAAGCTCGAGTCTATTGATGAGCGCGAGAGGGAACGAGTCGCGGCTGCTTATCGCGAACGAGACCAGATCGAGAAGGCTGTCAATATGGTCTTCCAGCGTCCTGGTGTCGACAATGCCGCGTCCGCCGGGAGTATGAACGCGACCGGGGCCGTCTTCCAGCGAAGGGACGCCTCCACGTCGACTACGAGTCTGTCGAGCAACCCTACTGGCTCGCCATCCACGAACGGGGCTGCGATCTCTCCATCTGCGTCGATCGCCACTGTCTATGAAGAGCGCGGCACCCCCGGCCGGGCTAAGCAGGGCCAGATCTTGACGCTTGGCAAGATCCTCCGCGGTCTCGGTACGCGCGAGACGAAAGAAGCGCGCGAGGCGAAAGAGGCTGGCCAGGCGAGGAATTGATTTCCCTGCCTCTTTTGTCTTTTGACTGAAGCGGTCTTGTACGATGCAGCCCAGCGATTGCTACCAAGTTTCTTTAACTTCCCGTTTGCCGCTTACAATACTTTATCGTAGTCTATGAACACCCTTTGCCTGCTTTCTGCTCCCCCCCCCCTCAGCGGCTAAACGCGCCCTTCTCTCTCTCTCTCCTTCTTCCCCCACCCAAACCCTCCCTGCTCAACCTCATTCATATCAACACGCGCAATTCCTTCCTCCAAACCTCGTCTAACTCGTCGCTCATTCAACTCCCAAAATCATCTCCTTCCCCTCTTCTTCTCTTATGCTCTGTTTTATTCCTCCTCTTTTCTTTTCTATTCCCCTCAAGCCTCAGATTGTTGTTCTACCGTGTTTTAATCCCCTACCTGCGTCCTTGTGGCCCCATATGGGCGCACATTGCCAGTCGGTCGTTTGCCTCGCAAAATGGGGTTGTGATAGTAGTTTTGCTGCTGCTGCTCGATTATAGGGTAGTCCGAATAAGATGAATCTCAGTACAACAGAATTTTGTGCCGGTTTGTGAACCAGCTTGCCCCAAGTGCCCTCCAGTCGACCACGACTTAGATTTTTCGGCGCGCTAGGTGTTCTTCACCGAATGACCTTGAACAACATAGGACTGTCTACAAACATCACTCGCTTAAGTACACGCTCGTCTCATGCGCTGACCCGCGGAAGGCGCTCAGTGCTTCATCTGGTTAGTCGGAGCAACCATGTACGTCCAGTCACCCGGATAGTCAACCTTCAGATCCAGCAAGTTCTTCTCCAGCACCTCGTCCGCCCTCTCCACCACCGCGCCAATATCCTGCTCCACATCAAAGTACCTCCCCTTCAGCTTATCCGCCTTGCCCGAACACATATACACGACCGTCCACGCGCACAGCTCGACCGTATCTTCCTGAATATCGACAAACTTCCTCACGCGCTCATGCATCCCCGGGTAGGCAGCGTCCACGTCAGGCTCAACAAGATCGTAGTTCATCTTCGTCTTGGGCCCGCCGGGGTGGCAAGAGAAACAGCAGACTTTGTCCAGGCCATCCATGTTGAGTTCGGCTTGCACGCAGGCGGTCAAGCGGGTCAGGGCGGTCTTGCTCGCTGTGTAGGAAGTGGCGAACCCGCGAGAGGGCATGACGGCCGCGCGAGAGGAGATGTTGATGATGTATTGGCCGGAGTTGCGTGCGCGCATGGAGTTGATTACGCGGGCCATCAGGTGGGCGGGCTGTCATGGCGTTAACGTGGATGGCATGGAGGGAAGAGGATTGGGACGTACACCGTGCAGGTTCACTTCCAGGATGTTCCACCATTCATCTGGAGGGGTCATGTGGAACGGGCGGAGACGGTTGGCGCCGGCGTTGTTAACGAGGATGTCGATCTCGCCGAGTTCCTTCACGGCCTGGGAGGAACCACATTAGCAAGCATCCCAGACGTATATACAGCCAGGCAATGCACACCTTGTCAACAGCCGCATCCAGCTCCTGCGTCTTCGTCGCATCGGCCGTACAGACGGAAACCAGGACATCGCTCTTCTCCTCCTTGCACAGCTCAGCCGTCTCCTCCAGCTCTCCCTTGCTCCTCGCAAGCAAAGCGATACCCTTGATCCCGCTCTGCGCAAAAGCGAGTGCGATCGCGCGCCCGATACCGCGGCCTGCGCCGGTGACGAGGGCGATCTTCCCTGCTAACGCATTGGGGAAGTTGGACGGGTCGATAGAGGGGTAGACGTTCGTGTGGACTGCTTTGATGTCGAGGGAGGGTGCCATGGTTGTTGTCTACCTTCGAGCCTTAGGATGGAGAGGAGATAGTCGAGAGTTAGACTGTCCCCAGCACTTTGAATAGGACTGCATGGTTAAATGCTGAAGAATGTAGTGGAGAACAGCTCGGTTTATCCGTACACGTGAGGGTCGACCGCGATGGGACACCGGGAGATCGCAACCCCGCGGGGCGATAGGGTCTATTCGGCCGGATGAGCGTTTCTCCCGCCGGAACGGATGCAATGGGGTGGATTGCGACTTGGACCGATTCCCTGAGTTTGACAGCTTCTTGTATCTCCTTTCAAAGCGGCCTTTAGGTTTTGGCTTCTCAGCGGCTTCTCGGCTGAGCGATCAGGCTCAGAGCGGTCGACCTGCTGGGCTCGGATGCTCGTCAACTCTATATTCTGTGCTGAGAGTCTGTGCAAGCTCTGCTACTGTAAAATATAGGCTGTTTACCCCCTCATATCCCGCGGTCTGGCAAACTCCACGGCCGATTTGCCCAAAGAAACACGCTTGCTTCTCTGGCTTTCCGCTCTTCCCCCGACTCTAAACCTGCACGGACGACTCTCTGACCTCCTACGAGCTACTATACCACATTTGATTGCCCGGACCACGTCGTTCAGGCCGGTCCGCCCGGCCAGCCAAATGCGGTAATCCGCCATCCCAAATCGGGAAACTTATGCGGGCCTCGATCAAACTGCCTGTCAAATGAAGGCATCACATTGCCCAATGTTATTGACCAGCCCGAAGTACTCGTGTGGTCCTGATATAGCTTGGTGCACGGTCGATACGATACGCTGACGACAATCCATTTTCCCCCACAACAAGGTTTACTCAAGAGAAGACTGCCGACGGAAGTGGACGAGCGCGGGAGCCAGATCTGACGTCGAACAATCGATCGCAGGCTAACCACATGCGGGCAAGGGACAACGTCTGATGGTGCCTGATACCCCGCACTCCGCTGATGCGCTGGCAGTGGGTACGTGATGGGCTGTCAAGGCACCTGATGCGCTGGCAAGGCACAATCAGACGACGGAGCACAACCTTGATGCGCTGGCATGCGGGGCAGGCTTCTTTGTCCCCTCTGCGCGCATGCTTTCTGACAGGTTCTGATGAGATTTGTTTGTGCGCTGGCGGCCTCCACCTCATCCATATGCGAGAGAAGCGACGGAGTTTTATTAATTTGATCGGGCCGGGGAGGTTCTGATGAGGGCTGTTTGTGCGCTGGGAAGCCTCCACGTCATTCATGGGCGGGAGAAGCGGCGGAGTGTCATTAATTCTGATCGGGCCGAGAAGGCAGACACAGCCTTGATGCGCTGGCACGAGGACCAAAGCTTCTCTGTCGCCTCTGCGCTGATGCGTTCTGACAGGCTCTGATGGGTTTTGTTTGTGCGCTGGCAGCCTCCACAAAGAAGCAGCGCAGTCTGTTTTGTTTGATCGGCCCCGGTCAAAGAACGCGGGCGATGAGAAGAAAGGGCGGGCCTGGCTTTGCTGATATGCGGGGCGCAGAACTTCTTTGTTTCCGTGCTTCTTAATCAGAGAGATTCTGACGTGTTCGTCTGTGCGCTGGCAGTGTTCCATATGCTTGACGCCAAAGATAGGGGTGAAGAAGCAACGGAGTTGACTTTGTTTTGTTTGACCCTACCAAAGGCGGGCACGGGAGCATCGATGGCTGGAGCCCCGGGGGAGAACCACGTGTACTTGCTTGCTGGCAAGGGTCGTCCCTTGATGGTGCCTGACGGTCCACGCGGGGACGATGCGCTGGCAAGGATCAAACAACGGTCGCCAGGACAATGGATCCATCAGGTGGAGGGGCACCGCCTTGATGCTGGCATGTGGGTTAAGCTTCTTTCAGCGTGGTGTATGACAGCTTCTGATGCGTGTCTTTGTGCGCTGGCAATTTACACAAGGTCAAACCCACAAATCACGAGAGAAGAAGCAGCGGAGTTTATTTTTGTTTGATAAGCCGGACGAGACGTTGGCTGCCTTATCTCGGGACGTGAACGATCGATGGGTTGCAGGCACGGGAGAATTGCATTGAACATCTGATGGAGCCTCGCGAACTGTGAAACGGAGGTTGAGGACACGGTTCCCAGTACGGTTCTGAGGTTCTGCGTAAAATGATGTTTGATACCATGAGATTTGCTGGCGATAATGTGCGGGGGATTAGGAGGGGAAGGTGTCGGAGGTGCGAAGGGGTGTGATGGTATGTAAAAGTTCCACCCACCGTTTGCGTTCAGGGGCTCGTCCCTGATCTGGTTTGGTTCCGGATTTAGACGCGCTGATCGGCTTTATGAGAGCGGCGTTAGCGAGAAGGAAGCTCATGTCATTCTTTGTCTGACGAGGTTGATGGCGACCATCCCTGAAACCACATTTGTCCTCTCGTCAACGGCGCTCACCGCAGCGAAAACGACACGCACACCGTGCCTTTGTTTTCATACCAAATCTTGACCAGGGAAGACGTCAACGAGCAAGCTGCCTCAGAAGCGACTCAGGGTCCGCAATGCGCTTCGATTCGACAGAAGCGCTTCTGGGAGTTGGACGCGGCTTCTCAAAGTCCGTTGAAGCAGCTTCTTAACCTCGCTCCTCCTCTAGCTTCTCTTAAAGCTGTGGCACTGCCGACCAACTTCTGTCTCGTCATTCTTCCCCACTTCATGCTCAACATCATTTCTATCACCCTTGATGGTCTATCGCGACTCAAGGCTTCGCGCACCATTCCCCCGTGCGCTTCGCTCTCCTCGTCGTTCCTTCGTCCCCTTTTGAGACGAATCCAGCACGCCGAACGCATCCGCTTTCCTTCGTTTCCTAAAGAAATACAAGTGCACAGTCCCAACACATCCACGTGGCGTCCGACGAAATTCCCGCACGACCAAGTCGATCGCTGTCATCCTTCCAAATCCGGTAACCGCCCCCTCCAAATCGGGCAAATTAACCTCCCCTCCCTCAACACCGCTCACAAATGAAGGAATCGCCTCCGTCAAGCTGCACGACCATTCCAATCTATTTGCCTGAGACCGAAGTGAGTGGGTGCACCGTCGAAATCGCTGTTCTGTAACATCTCGTCTTCGCCCTATCCGAGGTCGAAGTACGGTACGCCTCGGGGCTTAGGAGATTGCCGAACTTGTCAAAGCGGGGGTGGGAACGATCGGCACTCATCCCTGATCGGTTGTGGTGGATGCGCGTGTTCCGCTCTGCGGGAAGGGACGACCCTTGATGGTTCCTGGCAGCCATGTGGAGATGATACGCTGGCGAAGGGCAAACAAATCGTTTCCAAGGCAATTAATGTGCTGGCAAGGGACCATCAGAACGGGTAGGGTCCATGGGGATGCGGCTATCAAAAGGAGGGGCACAGCCTTGATGTACTGGCGCGGGGTAAGCTTCTTTCCACATGCCCTGTGACAGCTTCTGATGTGATAACGTCTTGGTTGGTGCGCTGGCAGACTCCACATGCCCGCCATCAAAGAAGCAGCGGAGTTCATTGTTGTTTGATAGACGAGATGTTGATTGTCTTAGCCAGGGCATGGGAACAATCGATGACAAGAAACCATCGATTGCGGGGATACCACGTGTTATGCCTTGCTGGCAAGGGACACCAATGATGGTGCCTGGATACCCGCGTGGGAATGATGCGCTGGCAAGGGTCAAACAATGGTCGCCAAGACCATGGATAGGACAGGTGTACAGCCTTCCCGGGCAGGTTCTGCCAGCGTGATTTAGGACAGCTTCTGATGCGCACTGGCAGGTTCCACATGGCCGAAGGCGAAGTCATCAGAGAATGATGGCGGAGTTGCATTTTTGTTTGATAGGCTGGACGAGGGCAAACAAAATGTTGATGCGCTGGCATGTTGGGTGAGCTTCTTGCTGCTGATTTCGTTGTTTGTGCGCTGGCAGTCTTCACGTGTCCAGATTGAAAAGCACGGGCAAAGAAGCCGAAGTGCGGGAGCGCATTATCGATCGATCCCTTGATTCAGGGATGGAAAGGGAAATGCGTCATCGTTTGTGTGTCTCACGTGGTTGATGACTTCCGGCCCATCAAAACACGTTTCTCCCTTCCTCCACGGCCCCGTAGCCGAACCAAGGGTGTACTCTCGAAGCCAACCCCCAACAAGAACGCATGCACAGAAACGACAACTGTTACAGGAAGCTTCTCAAGGTCGAGTCAAGCTGCTTCAGAAATCAGCTTCTCGCGCAACTTTTCTTGGAACGGCATCAGCTCAGTCAACTGATGTCGCTTCCTTTTGACTCGGCAGTGGCCGCTCACTAACATCGTCATGTTCTGCGGCTACTTGGCCGTTTGTTGGCTCTCCCGAGCACTGCTCGCCTTGACATTCTTGCGCTTATCGTCGTCTTCGCAGATGAAGAACCCCTCCAGAACACTCATCCATTCCCTCTCCGTGTGTTCAGAAGCCATGGAACTGCACCATGCAGCCTAACAAGACGCATCCGGCCATATTCCTATGCGAATCCAGCCAATTCATCCCGCTTTCCAAATCCGGTAATCGACCCTACCAAAGCGGGAAGCTTATATGCCACTATCCCGAATCAGCTCACAAACGACGAAAGCGCACAGCGCCGCCTCCTGGACAGCTGCAAACCAGCGGTGTGATCATGAACTGCGTTGGTGCACCTGCGAAATGAGTCTCTTATGACGTCTCGATTTCGCCTCGTTGATGAAGCCCATCCGGACCTTGCCGATCCGTGAAAACCGCCGTGAGAACGATCGATACTCGACCGCAAACGATTGCGGCGTGCTGGCAGCCCAGGGCCCTTGATAGCGTCTTGCCGCGCGCTCACAAGGGAAAGGTTTTGATGGTGCCTGGCACCATGTGGAGGGGATTCGCTGGCGAGGGGCAAACAAAGCGTTGGTAAGGGTTCATCAGAAGGGCCCTGGCAGCCTCCACATAATCGGAGCCGAAAGTAGGAAGAAGTAGCGGAGTTCACTTTTTGTTTGATAGGCCGGACGAGACGTGGACTGCGTTACCCCGTGGGAACGATGGATGGGGAGCCATCGATTGGGGGAAGACCACATGTACTCGCTTGCTGGCAAGGGTCCAACCCTTGATGGTGCCTGGTTCCCATGCGGGTCCCATCTGCTGGTGAGGGTCAAACAAACTGTGCCGAGACACTGGATCAGCTTCGCAAGGGACGATGGCAGAAGAAGAAACACAGCCTTGAATGCAGGGGATGCTTCTTCGAACATGTGTTGTCGGCTTCTGATGGCTTTGTTTGTGCGCTGGCAGGTTCCGCATGGTCGGCACTGGAAGCCTGGACAAAGAAGCAGCGGAGTTCAATTTGTTTGCCATTTCCCTTGTGTTCTGACAGGCTCCACACGGTTAATGCCAGAAGCATGAGCAAAGAACCCGCTGAGTCTGATGTCATTGATCGGCCGAAGGTGACCGTGGGAAGAGAGTGCACAGCCTTGGTGTGCGCGGAGTCCGCTTCCTTTGTCGCCTCCACACTTCTTCCTTCTGACAGATTCCGACAGAGTTTCCTCGTGCTCCAAGACTGTGCTTGGTCTTCTGATGGTGGTCTTCTGATGGTCGTTATCGGCTGCGCGAAGATCGTCGCAGTGAACAGGGCTGATTTGCGCGATGGAGGGCATTATCGTGCCATCGTTCGCTGTGCCAAAGAACCATCCCTGGGAGGTATCGTTTGGGAAAGTCTCGTATCCTTGCTCGCCTTATTGAGCCTTCTAGTCGCGTTCTAGTTGTTGTTGATGCGTCGATCCCTCGTAGGCCTTGATATCCGAATTGATGTTCCGCCATCGAAACCGGGGGGGAAAGGGCGATCTACTTCGTCCGACCACAGTGATCTGGATTTTCCATTGGGGCTTCGCAATTCCTTCATTTGGGAGCCGAGATCAAAGCGGTGCGCATAGGTTTCCCGATTTGGAAAGCCTGACCGAACAGCCACCACGTGGATTGACCTTCGATGATGGTCGTTGCGATTCGTCCTCAGCTTCTCACCTCATGCGTGTCAGGATGCATAGAGGGTGTCCGAGCAGTTGCTTTGGTCTTCTTCCTCAGTGAAGGGACAAGGAGATTGTTGATTCGCAGGGGACGGGCGTGGGAAAGATGGCGGGGTAATGGACGGGATATCTTCTGATCGTGCCTGATCGGCCAGTGCGCTGGCACAGGGGCAAACAAAGCGGTATAGCCAGACTTCGGCGTGCTGGCAAGGGATGACCCCTTGATGGTGTCTGGAATCCCATGCGGAAGTGCTCCGCTGGCGAGGAGCAAACAAAGCGTTTCCGGGATGACTGATGTGCTCGTAAGGGTTCTCCTGGGATGCGGCTATCAGAAGGTGGGGCACACCCTTGATGTGCTGGCGAGGGGTAAGGTTCTTTTGATGGCAGCTTCTGATTTAATGACGTCTGGGTGGGTTGCGCTGGCAGACTCTACATGGCGTCCCGATTGAAGAAGCAGCGGAGTTCAATTTCATCCAGTGTTCAGATGCGTTTGGTTTTGCGCGCTGACAGCGTCCACATTTTCGCTGCCAAGTCACGAGAGAAGAAGTAGCGCAGTTCGCTTGTGTTTGATAGGGAGAAGACGTCGACTCCGTTATCCCGGGCCGGTAAACGATGAATGCGAAGGAACCATCAATTACGGGGCAGACCGCATGTACTCGCTTGCTCAACCCTTGATGCTGCCTGTTGCCCATGCGGGGCCCATTCTCTGGCGGAGGTCAAACAAACCGTTGCCGAGACTGGGGAGCGGCTTCGCACAGGACCATCAGAAGAAGAGACAGAGCCTTGGTGCGGGGGATGCTTCTTTAAACATGCCGTTGTGGAGCTTCTGATGGCTGTGTGCTGGCAAAGTCGAAGCTGGAAGCAGGGAGAAAGAAGCAGCGGAGTTCGATTTGCTTGTCGTTTCCCTGGTCTTGCGGGCTCCACATGGTTGATCCCAGATGCACGAGCAACGAACCCGCTGAGTCTAGTTTCTTCGATCGGCCAGAATATAACCTCGGGGAAAGGTGCACAGCCTTGGTGCGGTGGCATGCGGAGTGAGCTTCGTTGGTCGCCTCCACAGGTATTCTGTCTGACATGTTCTGATAGGGTTGTTTGTGCGCTGGCAACCTCCACCCGATACACGTGCCAGCGAAACAGCGGAGTTTACTTTCTTTGATCGCACCGAGCTCCAAGTCCGATTTCCACTCTTTCTCGGCAAGCTAAAGGGTCGGACCACAATGATCCAATCAATGGCCTATAAAGAGCTCGGGTACCATAACAAGCGGAGCCTGCCAAGAAGCGGCCAGAGAGTTGCGCCCGCTTGCCAGCAAATCCAAGGCTGTGCTCCGTTTTCTGATTGGGCTGATCTGTTGCGACGATCGCCGAGCAAACGGTACGGAGTTGGGGTCGAAGACAGTATATCGTCGGTCGCTCACCGCGATGGACGAACGCTGGATGGGAAGGATCGACTGGGCCAGTTTCGTATCCTTGTTCGCCCTTCAGAGACTCCGAACGGCGTTATCGTTGTCTCGATGGGCTGATCGCTGGCCGGGCCTAAACCCAAATACAGGGAGCAGCTATTGGCACCAGGGGGAAATGGCCAGTCGAGTTCGTCCGAACGCAGTGACTTGGGTACACCTGCCTGATTTCGCGATTCCTTCATTTGGAGGCCAAGATCAAAGAGGTACGCATATATTTTTCGGATTTGGGAAGAGTAGCCGAACAGCTGGCACGTGTTTCGTTCTTCGACTATGCTTTCCTGGGCTCTTCCTGAGCCCCTCGCCTCGGGAGTGCCAGCATGTGCTGAACTTGTGATAACAACTCTTTGCGCTGCCTCCCCTCTGAAGAATAAGGCGATTGCATAATTCCTGCGAATGGGGGTGGCAGCCTGAGTATAAGGTGCGCCTGCTGTTTGATTGCGGGATTGTGCCCTTCTTTGCTGGCCCGGGGTAACGTCCGACGGCGCCTCACTCGCTGATGAACTGGTGAAGGGCAATGATGCGTCGCCGTGAGAAGTGGTACGCTGGCTGGGTTTGGTGGGAGGAAGCGGTGAGTCTTGATGCGCTGTCATGCGGGGTAGTTCGCTTGTTTGCTTCTGGAAACATGCCTTGCACAGGCTCTCGATGGTTACGTACGTGCGCCGCCAGAGCAAGCCTGAGTATCACGTCCACTGAGGAACGGAGTTTGCTTGTTATGGCCCTCAGGAGGCAAGTATGTTCGGACAGGCCCCAAGCCACTGCAGGCAGACCCCGCCCCTGGTTCTTAGTTTCTGACACGCTCATGGAAGCGCATCAATTGCCTCGTCAAAGCGTTGTTTGGCCCTTGTCAAGCAGTCTATGAGCTCTGCATGTGAACACCAAGCATCATCACTGGGCGTGACCCTCCTGCACAGGAGAGCGCGTGCGGTATTCCATAATCGATTGTGGGAGAGTATCGATTGTACGTACCCAGGCTTTGACAGGCCGGCAAGGTATCGGACGAGTGGACCGCAGACAAGGTGAAATCGAAATGTTCCAAGTCCGTTAGCTTCAGTGTACATTGAGGGATTTAGGGATCAGCTAGTGGTCAGGACAGGCAGACGAAGTCGAGTAACTCGATTCCTGCTTTTGGGGCGCTTGTTCGAGATGGGCCCGTATAGGCTCCCATCTTGGAAGGGTCGGATACTCGATATGGAAGCGTAGAGTGCGCAGGTGGTTCGGCCCGGTAGATGGTCGAAGTATACATGAGATCCTCTGGAAGGTGACATTGCAAGCGTGACTGCAGTGGGCAATAGGGGAGCGCAAGGTAGCCAGCACGTTTCGCTTGTGGGGATACCTGAAACGGGGCGGAGGAGGGCAGGGGAGACGGCGCCTCAACGCAAACAGATGACGTGGCAAGGCTCGCAAGGCGGCTCGAGCAGTAATTCTTGCCTCACAAGAGAAAGCATCCAGGAACCGGAAGGAAGATGCCCGCTACCGCCCCATCCTGAGCGAAACAGGTGCCTCGAAACGCAAACTTCAATGACTGTCTTGATCTCGGGAAGTTGCCTTCCGGCTGTGGCGATGTCGAACCGGAGTCGGGGAATGAGGTATGTGGATACGACGCGGGGAGGAGGGAAAGGGTGGCTCGTTGGCTACTGAAGGGGCGGCGGAAGAAGTGGAGAGGAGGATGCCTCGGAGGGTCATCCGTCGCTGACGAGTGTAAGTGCACCTGCGGCTTTGGATATAGTGGCAGTGGAGGCCGGTCTGGTGATGAGGGCGTGCAGGAGTGCCGGAGGAGGGAAAGGTATGCACGGGGATAGAGGGAGAGTAAGGATGACAGGCGAAATGAGTGCCAGTAGGGTTGCAGGAGAGGAGTAAACGATGAAATGACGTCGAGCGATACCGATTGAGCTTCGTTCGGATGGTCAACTCGTCCGCGTCCCCGTTCTCCATATCTGTGATTCATCCTCCGGCTGCCAGCGCCGCACCCGTTGCGTACGCCGACCCCGTCCGGTAGAGACCCCGCTCAACACCTCTTACTTTCCTTTCTCGACCTGCCCTCATTGTTGTCCGTATTCATCAAAGCCCGTACAGATTGTAGATGTTCAATCCAGGGCTGGCAGAGATGCAGATGTTCCCCACTCTTGATCGTATTCACATCCGTCGGATCCTTGTGCTCCTCTTCTCCCTCCTCGTCGCGCCGCCGGTCTTGGCGGGGGCGAGCATGCTGAAGAACGCGTTCACATGCCGAGCCAACAGTGTCGAGTGTTGGGTAGTCCGGGTTTGGCGTGACGAGCGAGTTCAGGACAAGGCGAAGCAGCCGAGAAGGAGACAGTAGTATCGATCGAAGTCTCCCCCGGCGCCAAGAAGGATATTGTGCTCGTGCTCCTCTCCTATACCCTCGTCTCTCGTATCGGCAGCGTTCCGGTTGGAAGGGAACGGCGCACTCGAGGTGGTTGAGACTGTCAAGTTGTGGGCGGCTCCTTCAGCAACACCACCCTGCCGCCATCTTCTCACGTCTGACTCGTACGCAGCTCGCTCTCGCTAAGCCCTCTGGGTCTCCTACTCGGGCGAGTTGCTCCAGAGCCTGAATGGACCATTTCGATCATCTCTGCACCGAAGGCGGTACGGGTGTGTCGTATGTTGTCGGGGTCATCGGCCGTTCTGTGAACGCGAGCAAAGCGATGGAAGTGGGGTTGGTGGCGTTTGTGCTGCGGCGAAGGCGCGGATGTGTTGATCTTGAGAGGGAGTGGAGTGGAGATGGGGCGATAAGGTCGTTCAAGCTCGTCCTTGGTACTTTCTCAAAGAGGACTAGGGAGAGGCGGTGGCAGTTGTTGATAGGGCGAGAGACCTGTGGGTACATCGTATGCGCTAAGGGGCGGGGGATGGGAGCGCGATCGTGGGATGGTAATTGAGGATGCAGGAAGGAGATCAATTGCGAGTACTCCCTCAGGCTTAAGAGAGGCAGCACAGAGGGACAAGAGGCATTTCCGCGTATGATTGAAAGGTGAAGGAGTGGAGAGTCTACTGTATTGTACCGTCCCTTTCGAGCACGGCGATAAGGAGTGTCGGCGATAATCACTAGTTCACGGTCAGCCGGCAATAGGAGCAGTTGTCCAAATTCAGAGCTTATCTTCAGCGCAGTGGAGGTCATCGTCGACCCACCTAGCGTTCTTTGAGAAGTTACTCGGGCTGGGAAGCGTCCGAGTGTCCACTTTGTATGTTTGGGTCTTGTCGGCGTTATGTCTCTGGAGTCAATCGGCTTTAATGTCGTGACCTTCTTCATTCCTGTTAAGAGGACGACAATTGCAGATGAGCGAACACCCTCATCGGTCCGATGTGTTCTCATGAGGGCACCAGGTCTTCTGAAAGGAGGAACTGCTGCACGAAAGGTCGGCTCGAACTTTGGGGTGTAGCGTCTGCGGGGATCTGCTTACAAAAGTACGAACATTGTCCCATTCTAGCGTGAAGTAGCGAATCATTGTCAGGTAACAGTGTCCCGAGAATATCTACTCTAGCGAACCTAAGGCTTGCGAAGAACGAATGCTGGTGCACACCGGGGCGCTTCTACTGTACAGTTCAAACGGAGTTAAGAGCTTTCCTAACGCCGAAGCTACCAGTCCGGCGATAATGGAGCCCGCTGGGTTACGACCCGAACGGCAGTCGGCTTTACCAGAAGAATTTCAGCATGCTCCGTTTCCGCAACGAGAAACACAGGTGTAGCTGCTTTGATCTTGACCTGCCTTCAGATAACTTGGATCGATATCTTCGCGGCTGCGAACCCATTTTCGCTGTGTTCCGCAACCTTGGTGTTGGTTTCTACGCTCATGACATCCTTATCGCCGACTGGTCGTCAGTGTTAGTATGTTACTGCAATTCATTCAGGCTGACCACCCAATGAGGGGCCAATAATCTCCTCTATACCTCGGCCGCATTCGGAAGCCGCTCTTAGAAGCACTTTCTACTTTCTTGTGAGAGCCTCACTGAATACTTGCAATGGATCCCCGTCCTTCGCTGTCGATTACCACACCGTCACTCTCCCACCTCCCGCCTTTCGGCGCACACGAAGTATCCCCAGTCCTCTCATCATACCAACCACTCCCTCCGCCACCCATATTCCCGTTCCCCTATCCGGTGAATACAATGACACGACTTCGAACGATCTCATCAACCCAACACTACTCCACCCTCTCTCCCATCAACCATGCCTGCCAAAACCAAAATCATCATGCCACGCTCATTGCCGCCAGCGAAATGGGGACCGGTGGCACCTACGCCCCCCCTCCAAGATCTCTCCGCTGCTCTCGGCCACCCCTGCACCATATTTCTAAATCTTTCCTCCTTCAAGAAGGTCAAACTGAGCTACCGTCGTGCTGGAGCGCGGAGCTTCAATAGCGGGGATGAACGTCTTTAGCCAGAGCAATCTGCTCACAAGCCGGATGTTGGAACGGAGCGGCGGTCGAAGTGCGAAGGAGCAGGAGGGTAAGGTGATGGACACCCTTCCCAATGTAACCAAGTGTCGTTTCCGTCTGGTGCAATTGCTGGCGGGAGGGGTGAGGCATCCAGATAGACGTCTATGCGTGAAATGATCCTGCGGTGTGCAATGGTGTCCTTGATCCATCTTATCGTGTTGTTCTCCACTGTATCACCCGGCCCAAGACTGTTTGCCATCGTCACATCACAGCCGCCAACGCCAGCCTAGATCAACTGCTCTCCCGACGCATGAGCGCAAGCATGCGCGACGCTTACCTACGAGCGGGCTGGCGCCACTACCTGAGGAGGAGAGGAGGAAGGGGAAGACCCAAGCTACGTGACTCAATCAAGTGCACCGAGCACCGCCGGTCTTCCACCGCCGGCTGGGGTATCTGCTGTGTTGCACAAGGGTTGGTGAACGGACATGACAATGGGCGGAGATCGAGCGTGGAGAGCGGTGGAAGAGGTGGTGGACCGCGCTGGGCAGGAGTTACTGTCACATGGGAGGGGCGCATGGAGCGGGTATGCAGGTCATGGAAACAGGGTGGATCGTCAGATGTGGAGGAGGAGGACATAGAAGACGATCGACCAGGAGAAGGAGAAGGAGTACCAATGCCGATTGAGCATAACTCAATCCTCATGCCTCTCCCCATGCCGTACCTCCATTCTCTGAGCGTGGTGAAATGTATCCTCGGCCGCATGGGGTTATGAACCATGCCTTTCATCACTAAAGCGTTGTTCCAGACTCGGGAATGTGGTGAAGAGGCAAAGGAATTTTGCAGGGGACGAGAGAGATCCCAAGCTGAAGAAATGCTCACAGCAGGTCGACCAAAAGATGAGGCAATCACGGTTCCGTTAACGCCGCTCGACGCTAAACTCCGAGTAGGCTTCGGCTAAATCCGAAAGAGTACACGACGAGCAACAGCTCGCGGCCACCAGCGACACAGCCCTATCAAAACCGGTCCGAGAACCTCAGTGCATGGGCGATGAAGCAGCTTTACCATCGTTCCAGCGCATCATGGGTGACTACCTTCTTGCTATGATCAAGATGTGCTACCTCCGATGGTTCGGTCTTAAGGGTGCCAGAGCTAAAACAACCTATAAGAGCCTGTCAGAAAACATACGTGCAGAGGCGACAAGGAAGCTTACCCATTTGGCCGGCGCTTCAATGCTGCACCCTTCTTCTTATAGTTTTCTGGCAGCTCATCCATTGCTTCGGTGGCGGTTGGTTTGGCCCATGCCACCAAGACGCCCTCCCTGGCACGAACGACAGGCACCATCCAGGAGTCCCCGCTAAGCGGCACATCACTACACTCGGTCATCCCTGCAATCGATGCCTTCACCCCATCGATGGTTCGCGCGCTTGATACAAAGGACTTGTCGTTCGACTTATCAAATGAAGGTAAACACGGCCACTTCTCCTGTCCCGCCTTTGACTTCCAAAGTTCCACTTTGTTTCGGACTGACTATTGGCTGTGCTCAAGAGAGGACGCGGGCAAGAACCAGAGTGATAGGCACACAGTGACGGCCGGCAGCTCTCCAGCACTCTCTTCCGATCACCTCGACTCTCAGCGGTGTGGTGAACTGGCATACCGACGTGCTGAAAATCATTGTCTTGGAATGGGGCCCGGGAAGGGGACAAAAGGTGACCTTGCGGGTCTTTCAGCGCTTGTTCAGGACGTGTGTGCGCCAGGTGTATGTCGGTGTGGCGGTCAGACGAGCGCTCAACTACAGAATACGTTAGACGCCAATTGAATCAGCAATTCAGCAGCTTGAGAAAGAGGAATTATGCCAATGAGCGCATTCAGCAGGGTGTAGGAAGAAGGTAGACTTAAACTGAGGAATCGGATCGACGTACCACAGCGCAACCCACTTCCTCGTCTGACTACCTCCTCCTGAACCCATCCTTATTCCTGTACCCTCCCCGGTCTCCCAGTACCCGGAACCCCTCCCCCGTCGGCACCCCGGCAAGCGGGCAAAATCGCATACTCCAATGACAACCCCTCAAATACAGAATTCGCCTTCCTGCAGTGTAGGTCGAGCCAGGGGGTGGGGAAAGGAGAGTTGGGGGAAGGAGTGGGGAATGGGGCGTGGGGCGTGGGCGTGGGGAATGGGGTGCTTGATGATAGCGGTGTTCTTCAGAGGGGGGAGCAGGGAGTCTGGGAGGTCGTCGATGCATGGATGGGTAGGTAAGGGGGTGAATTTGGATGCGCTAGTGCAGGCTTCAACAAGAATGAGAAGGAGCGAGGCAATGGATTGGCGACGGAAGAGGATGAGGTATGCAGCAAGGGAGACAGAGAGTATGAATATCAGGCTTGGGGAGTGCAGTGCAAGAGGGCCAAGTGCCGCATGGTTTCCCCTCGCCTTGTCGATCGTTCTCCATATTGTACTCCTCCACGTCCTCAATTTTCATATCCGGCAATTCACCCTCTGTCTGTGTCCCGCACATGCATTGGATGCGGCTCTCCAGCTCTCTACGGACCTTGCACAACACCATTTACGATCTCTTGCTCTCCTCGCTCGACTTGGCATCCTCGTCCCGTTTCGCAAGTCCCTGAACACACCGCAGATGCTGAAACCAATGCTGAAAGACTTGCAGATCCTCGGCAATCTTGATCATGTCCACGTTTCGGCGCACTTCATGTCGTAGCGAATGGCGAGCCATCTCCCGCTTATCCAGTGCCACCACCACCTCCAGCAGCGCCCTCTCACATCGGACTGATTCGGAGCTCCCTCTTGCTGAACACCTCCAAGCCGACTGGTTGCGCAAGCCGTTCCGGTTCCTGTAGCGCATTTGGACCTCCTGAAGGTTGAAGCGGGACGGATGCACCAGATGGTGTTGAGAGAGCTGGCAGCGGCTGTACAAATGCGAGCAAATGCGCCAAGTTGGAATTGGTCGCTGTATGCTGGTGACGGCCTGCAGGTCGCATGGGTGTTGGGAGGTGTCGTGTGACTACTGATGGTGGGAGAGAGGGAGTAAGGGATGGATTGATGAGGCGTCAGACGTTGTCTGTCGATTGTCCTGGGGGTGAATAGGAGAGGTAGAGCGGGTTGCTGGTATGAGGAGACGATTGTGGACACTTTGTGCGCTCAGTGGCGTGGGGTGGGAGAGTGAGGGTGGAATGGTGATAGACAGGAGGGGGTCCATTGTGAGCAGTCAGGTCTCCTCTGTGAGGGCAAGTAGAGGGCTATTCAAGAGAGGGTTGAGACTGCTGTGGAAGTATGCGGGAGATCATTGGCTCATTGTTGGAAAGTCGGCTTCTATGAAGTGCGGTACTTATGCCTTGTTCGACTGTTGGTCCCCTACCTGGCACGGCTATAAGGAGGTCGGCTTTAATCCGTAAGTTTCGGCTTCGACCGAAATTGGACCTGCGACAATACTGCTGTACGAAGATGGTCACGCTTTCTATGGAGTTTAGGCCATGGCATGGGCTTGCCGTGAATCCGAATTTGAGGAGGGCAGCCCATAGAGAACTAGTATTTTGTAAGTAGACTACTTGGTCGGCGTTTAGCCTGGTGGTTACAGTTAACGCCGTTTTTTGCTCGGTAAGTGAACGGTGTAACAAGTACCCGCGCCCTTGTGCTTCAGGACGCCCCAGTTGAAGTTTATCATGATGTCTAATCCTTCTAACAGCAATGAATCCCGGTGAAGCCATGCCGATCAACAAAAGTATGTCAAGAAGCGCCGGGAGCCATCTGTTTACTGATCACCAGCCTTCAGCCCTTGTACCAGAGCGTGGTGCCGGCGATTCAACTCCTGCGAAAGGCCCTGTCAACAATCTTACCAGACCACGAGCAAAGACGATGCAAGCATCCCATTTCTCCTTAGCACACTCGGCGCTTCAGACGGAGTTAAGAGCTTGGCTAACGCCGAAGCTACTCCTCCGGAGATAGCGCATTCGAGCTGATGCGGCGTTAATAGCAGTCGGCTTTAGCACACCAAAATCCGGCACTCTGCGCTTCCATTGGGACCCAGCTGGTGTAGACGTGCCTTTGAATGTGTAGCGTCCATACAATGAAAGTCGCCAACCACCCTGATTCGTCTTCCTGAACCTTCGTGTTCTTTTCTACCCATGATTGCCTATCACCGACAAGATTGACGCGGCCGCCATGAGGTTTACTTATCGTTAGCGGTGGGCGCCATTGCAGAATTGGGGGACATTGCGGAAGTAACCCCTGGCCTGAAGTTCGCAAACCTTAGAGTTACGGGTGGAAAGCACATCACCAAACTTGTGGCTTGTTTGCGCCGTAACACCAAAGCCAACAACTAAAGTCCGACGTTGACAAAAGAACTGATTCGTCGTTATTGTGATTTTAGCTTGTCAGTCCGGGGCTACCACGTACGTGCTGATGGTTGGAAGGGAACAAGGGCACGGCTGTGATGGTTCCTGAGTCCTTTCTGATCGGGCCGAGCATGTTCCGATCGAAGCGGCGTTCACGGTCCCACCGGGGACTTTTATCGCCGACAGCATACGTATCAAGCAAAACATTACAATTTTGCCGCTTCCTTCCACCTGAAATGCACAACGACTACCGGTCAGACGCTTGCTGAAGGCTAAGGGTCAAATGCAAGGAAGCAAAGCGACTCCGATTCCAGCAAATCAAGGCCTGTGCCGACACAACCGTTGTCCTGCCCGCCCATCACATCCCGAGCGAACGACTCCGATGCCCACCTTTTACGCGGGATGAACTCGGATGCCCACGGGAGCTCGGATGCCCACGAAACGACGCGTCGCGCGTCGCACATTACTTTAAGTTCTCTTTCTCTCCCCTGAAAAACCCATCCCGGCCCTGTGTGCTACTATCTGCAAAATAAAAATTATCTATCAGAAATGACTTGAGCAATGTATCTGGGCCACCAGTTTTGGCACCAAAGAGCAAGACTTAATTATGTCAAGGGAAGGGGCATTTCCTACCAAAATCGTGGCTGTGCTTGTAATATGCTATTTTTAAGTGCCTGTAATGGCCAAAACATTCTCCAATTAAGGTTTTGGACTTTGTTCTTTAGTGTTTAAGGGCCCTATGGGCGCAAAAATACCCTTATGAGCCGTGGGGCATTGGAGCAACTTTAAGGGTCGTGGGCATCCGAGCAATTACTCGCGTCAAATGTGGGCATCGGAGTCGTTCGCTCATCACATCCCGGTTTCCGCATATCAGGACTCATGTGGTCCAACATGAGTCATACATATTGGGTCAGTGGACTCAGAGCAAAGGATCATCCGCACTGGACTACCGCCTCCGACCCGGCATCCTGCCTCTTCGTCCGCACGCCGAGTCAAGGGAGTTCGGCACCTTGCTCCAATGCCCATCGATCCGTCTCAGCGTTCAGTACTTGCAAAGCATCAGATGCCTGTAGCCCCAGTCAAGCGGATGGAACCCTATGTGCCATTCTTTCCTGACTGGCAATGGAGCGGCCGGCGCTGCACTGGGATTGTACACTTTGTTTCGGTATGCCTTAGAAGTGGTCACGTCTAGCGTCGGCCGCATCCGGTTATACACGATGGCTTTGATTACTAGGGCATTGTTTTCCAGACTCGGATGTGTTGACCAGGTAAAGCGAGTGTGCGGGTGACAAGAAAACCGCAGGCTGAAGAAATGCTGACAGCAGTCGACCAGAAGATGACGCAGGGTAGCCTTAACGCCGCTCGCACCTAAACTCCGAGGGGGCACGTCCCAATCCGAAAGCGTACACGACGAGCCACGTCGATGCCGCCAGCGCAGCAACCCGTTCAGAACCGGTCAGAAAACATCAGCACGTAGGGGACGAAGCAGCTTTACCATGATTCCAGCGCAAGAAAGATGACTGCCTTCTCGCTACGATCCAGAGATGCTAACTCCGACACTTCGGTCTTAAGGTAGCGTCCATATAAGTAACCTATATGAACTGGGCCATTGCGTCGTCGGCGATAACTGCTCCGCATGTGTAACAAGGATATGGGGGCACCCTCAACTCCCCTTCAGCACAGACAAGGCAAGGTCCCAGCTGATGAAAGGACAGAAAGGTTTCCGGCCCTCTTCAAAGCTCGCCCTGACGCAGGACGGTTGCAAGTGCGGGAGCGTTAACGACACATCGGCTCGCTTGTCAATGCTGAACTTAATCCTGAATTCTGCCCCTTGCCTCCATCCCACCAATCACGCGTTGGTTCAGCCTTCTACGCTTTCCGTCTTACTTTCTACCTTACTTGAGTGCTGCCCTTCTTTACCAGCGTTCCCTGCTACTGATGCCTTGATTAGGTCGATCGCCCGACGAGCAGTCGGAGTTAAGGAGTAATGGGCGAAGAACCCAACACCAAGATCGCGGAACACAGCGAAAATGGGCTGGCAGCCACGAAGGTATCGATCCACGTCATCTGACGGCAGGTCAAGAACAAAGCAGCTACACCTCTGTTTCCCATTGTCGAAACGGAGCGTGCTGAAGTTCTTGTGGGTAAAGCCGACGGCTCTTATCGCCGTAACTTAGAGGGCTCCTTATCGCCGGACTGGTAGCTTCGGCGTTAGAAAAGCTGTTAACTCCGTTTGAACTGTATAGCAGAGGCGACCGGTGTGCATCAGTATTTGTTCTTCGCAAGCCTTAGGTTCGTTAGACTACATATCCTCGGGACATTGTTACCTGACAATCATTCGCTACTTCACGCTATAATGGGACCATGTTCGTACTTCCGTAAGCAGGTCCCCCCAGACGGTACACCCCAAAATTCGAGCCGGCCTATCGTGAAGCAGTTCCCCCTTTCAGAAGACCTGGTGCCCTCATGAGAACCGAAACGGCTCGGACCGGTGCGGTTCTTCACTCATCCGCAATTGTCGTCCTCTTGACACGAATGACGAAGGTCACGGCATTGGAGCCGATTGAGTCAAAAGACATAACGCCGACAAGACCCAAACATACAAAGTAGACACTCGGACGCGTCCCAGCCCCGATGATTTCTCAAAGAAAGCCCGGAGGGTTGATGACAACTTTCAGCGAGCTATGGATATGCTCTGATCTTCGACAACTGCTGCTCGGTATTGTTGGCCGTACCGACCGAGACCTAAGGCTTAACGCCGACACTCCTTATCGTCGTAATGGAAAGGGACCAACATTCAACAGTACGATTGACTCTCCACTCCTTCACCTTCCAATCATACGTGGAAATGCCTCTGAATAGCTCCTCCAATGTCCCTCTCTGCTGCTCCATTAAGGCTCAGGGAGTACTCGCGATGGACCCCCTTCCTTCATTCTCAATCACCATCCCACCATGGCTCTGTCACATCTCGCCCCTCAGCGCATACGACGGACGCGGAGGTCTCTCGCCATCAACATCTTCCACCGCCTCTTCCTAGTCCTCTCTGAGGAAAGTACCATGAAACAACCTTAAACGACCTTATCGCCCCATCTCCACTCGACTCCCTCTCTCCTATCAGAAGTCACACGACTCCCTTGCAACATCAACACGTCCACACTGCCGCTGCAGCCCAAACGCCATCAACCCCACTCCATCGATTTGCTCGCATTCACAGAACGGCCGATGAACCCGACAACCTACGCCACACCCGTACCGCCTTCGGTGCAGAGGGGATCAAAATGGGCTATTGAGGAGCTGGAGCAAGTCGCCTGAGCAATGGAAATGGAGGTGTGTGGCGAGGGCAACTACCCATGAGTCTTCCGTGAGAAGATGGCAGCGGGGTGGTGTTGCTGGAGGAGGAGGAAACAGGCCGCCATTCTCAACTACACTGAGTACGCCGTTCCCTTCCAGCTCGAACGCTGCCGATACGAGAGACGAGGGTGTAGGACAACGGCACGATCACAACATCCTTTTTGGCATCGGGGGAGTCCTTGATCGATACTACTGTCTCCTTTTCGGCTGCTTCGCCCTTATCCTGGGCTGGTCGCGCTCGTCATGTCGAACCCGGCCCACTCAGCTGTCGACAGATTGCTGGCTCGGCATCTGAACGCCTTCTTCGGTATGCTCAACCCTGATAAGACCGGAGCGCGACGACAAGGGAGAAGATGGGGAAGAGGGTCGGAGGGATGCGGATGCGGTCACGGTTGAGGGACGGCTATGGGTCCTTCCAGCGCTAACTTCAAATTCACGAGCTGTACAGGGTTGGTGAAGGCGGACAAGGATGCGGAGAAGTCGGGCGAAGGGAGCAAGAGGTGGTGGACGGTATCGACGGAAAGGGACGGGTGTACGGCAATAGTTTGGGGTCGCGGGAACCGAGGGTGGACTACCGGTCACGATAAGGAGAAGGAGCAACCAGCCATTCGACGTCATCCCGTGGCTCACACGGCTACCACTGCCCTCCCTCCGTATCCCGAGCCTGGTGTTTCGCTTCTCCCTTTCATCCCTCGCCTACCCATCCCTCCTTTGGTCTTCTTCGGCCACATCCTCAACGCCTATCAAGCTGTCCTCTGCCAAACACCCAAGTCCAGCGCTCTTCGTGCTCTCCCAGCAATGGAGGACCTTCCAGACTTCCTCTACTACCCATTCCCTTCCCCGCCCTCTGCAATCTACCAACGATACGCTTCTCCTTCCCCTCGGGCCCCCTACCCCCAACCCTCCTTCGCCCACCGTACCCCGCCTCCCCGCAACCGCAAGAAGGCCCCAAGGTCAAGGTCAAAGGGGGTTCGTCTGGATTCGGAACTGCCTGTTTGGGATAGAACGGGTGCGGTTGCTGGCATCTCTGTTTGGGCGCTTGCATGGTTTCTCTCTCAAGGGAAGCCAGGGATCACTACTTGAACCGCCTTGCGGGTCTTTTGGTACGAATTCACAAGCGTCTCACATCATCTCCTTGCGTTGGGGCACCGTCTCCCCTGCATCCGTCTTGCCCGTCTCAGGCATCCCCACAAACAAAACGCGCTCGCTACCCGACGTCCCAGTAGTGCTCACCGCAGTGATCTCTGCGATGTCACCATCCGAAGGGTCTTACGTATACTCCGATCCTCGTCTGGGGATCAAACGCTGGCTGCGCGGTTTCCCAATCGGGCTGTCCACACTCCGAAATCGGGAAACGTATATGCAACCGTATAAGCAAGCTCCGCAAATAAAGGAACCAGGCCACCCGACTTTGTCTATCTCTTGCTGACTCCTCACCTGTATCCACGCACGCTCGATATGACGGCCTTGTAACACCTCGATTTCGCCTCGTCTGCGGTCCAATCCGATATCTTGCCGAGATGCTAAAGCCAGCGTGCAAACGATCGAGACTCTCCCACAATCGATTGTGGCATACCGCATGCGCTCCGCCGTGCAGGACAATCACGCCCCTTGATGATGCTTGGTGTCCGCGTGCAGAGCTCATAGAATGCTCGAAAAGGGGAAAACAACGCTTCGCCAAGGCAATTGATGCGCTTCCATGGGCATGTCAGAAACTGAGACGCAGGGCCGGGGTGTGCCTGCAGTCGCTTGGGGCCTGTCCGATGGACTGGCCTCCCGAGCGTACTTGCCTCCTGAGGGCCATGACAAGCAAACTCCGCTCCTTATTGGACGTGACACTCAGGCTTGCTCTGGCAGCGCACGTACACAACCATCAAGAGCCTGTTGAAAGCCTGTATCCAGAAGCAACCAAGCGAACTACCCAGCATGACGGCGCCTCAAGACTGACCGTTTCCTCCAACCAAACCCAGCCAGCGTATCACTTCTCTCGGCGACGCATCATTGCCCTTCGCAAAATTCGGTGTCGGTTTGTTTCCTTGCATCTGACCCTTAGCCTTTGGCAATCTTCTGACACGTAGTCTTTGTGCATTTAAGGTGGAAGGAAGCGGCGAAGATGTAATGTTTTGCTTGATACGTACGCTGTCGGCGATAAAATCCGCGGTGGAAACGTAAACGCCGGTTCGACCGAAATATGCTCGGCCCGATCAGAAAGGATTTATAGGAAGCATCCCAGCCGTGCCCTCGCTCCCTTGAAACCATCAGGACGCAAGGAGCCAACGAATAAGTGGGTAGCACCGGACTGATAGCCTAAAATCGCAATGACGACGAATCAGTTCTTTCGCCAACGTCGGACTTTAGTTGTTTGCCCTGGTCTTACGGCGCAAAACAAGCCACAAGTTTGGTGATGTGCTTTCCAACGTAGCTCCCAGGTCTGCGAGCTTCAGGCCAAGGGCTACTTCCCTTATCTCCCCCGATTCTGCAACGGAGCCCACCGCTAACGATAAGTACACCTCACGGCCGAGTCAATCTTGTCGGTGATAGGCAATCATGGGTAGAAAAGAAGCACCAAGGGTCAGGAAGACGAATGAGGGTGATGGGCAGCTTTCATTGTACGGACGCTGCCCACTCGAGAGAAGGTCTACACCAGCCAGGCCCCGATGGAAGCGCAGAGTGCCCAAGTTCGGTGGGCTAAAGCCGACTGGTGTTAACGCCGCATCATCTCGAACGCGCTATCTCCACAGGACTAGCTTCGGTGTTAGCAACACTCTTAACTCCGTCTGCAGCGCCCAGTGTGCTAAACAGAAATGGGATGCTTGCATCGTCGTTGCTCGTGGGATGGTGAGATGGATTGGCAGGGCCGCTCGCAGAAGTCGAACCTTCGGCGCCAGGCTCTGCTGCACGGTACAAGGGTTGAAGGCTGGTGACCGGTAAACAGATGTCTCCCGGGGCTTCTTGACCTACTTTTGTTGATCGGCGTGGGCTGACGGGGATTCATCGCTGTTCCAAGCAGCAAACAGCATGATAAACTTCAACTGGGACGTCCCGACGCACGAGGGTGCGGTAGTTGTTACGCCTTTCACTTACCGAGCAGAAAACGGCGTTAAGGGCAAACACCAGGCTAAACGCCGACCAACTAGTCTACTTACAAGATACTAGTTCTCTACAGGCTTCCCTCCACAAAGTCGGCTTCACGGGGAGCGCATGGTGTGGCCTAAACTCCACGGGAAGCGTGGCCATCTTTGTGCAGGAGCATTGTCGCAGTTGCCATTTCGGTACAAGCCGAAACGTTTGGGGTAAAGCCGATCTGCTTATCGCCGCGCTTCATAGGGACCAACAAGGCATTCACCGCGTGTTGCATATAGGTTTTGCCCCCGTGCCAAGGTCCTCCCAGGTAAGATTAGATAAGCGTTGCTTATGCATACCACATGTAATAGGCGATAACAACAATCAGCTGTGTTTATAATTAATAGGTCGAGTTTCGCGGATGTTCCTGTAGTGTATCTGGGCAACCTTTGGCGAGGCATGCCCAGGCAATATGGGTATACTCTACTTACGGCTTAATTGGCTCATCTTTGATAGCCTTAGCACTCTGAGGCGGACGACTCCTCTGCTTCATCAAAACTAGGGCACACCATGCTTCGCTGCAGTCCCGCTAATTCTAGTCAATTCCATATCACATCAACGCCACTAGTACATTTTTACTAGGGCTGTCCAATTCGCGCGACCTAGGTAATACCTCGTCGCACCATTGATCTCTACCAGTCCTTCCCTCCTATCCCTCCTATCCCTCCTATCTCCTGTGTCGACAATGACCTCCGGACAACTCTCCGCCCGTTTCGTTAAGGTCATCGAGAAGATGCCCAAGTC
Organism: Dacryopinax spathularia; assembly: GCA_037974965.1. Taxonomy (NCBI): domain Eukaryota; kingdom Fungi; phylum Basidiomycota; class Dacrymycetes; order Dacrymycetales; family Dacrymycetaceae; genus Dacryopinax; species Dacryopinax spathularia. Next base: position 618,313 of record JBBPFI010000017.1, on the reverse strand, counting down.
GGCTCGGCTCGCTCTGGGTAAGGCGTTGGTCGCGCTCGAATCTGCAGAGGAAGACTGGTAAGTATATGCGCTCACTTCGAGATGCGCCAACATAATACTTCACCTCCTGACTTCCTAACAGGTCCATCAAGGCTAGTGATCTGCCTTGCGCCGACGAACAAGACAAGCTGCGAAAGGAGCTGAATGGTCTCCGAACCCTCGTTACGGGCTTGTCCGTCAAGCTCGACCTTCAAGAGGAAGCACTCGATGCTGCCAAGCAGCAACTTCAAGAGGCCGAGGAGCGAATCGAGGAGCTTGAGAGACGTCAGGAGACGAAACGCCCGGCGAAAACTCGAAACAAGCGTGTACGAGGGGATGAGCCGAGCGCAGACGAGGAGCCTGTGGGCAAAAGGCGTAGGGGCGACTTGTCGAAGGAGGACTCCTCCGTGCGCGATAAGTTACTGGTGCGCACCACTAACTGCAAAGTGTACGAGTCAGTACTGACGTTTACCACAGAAAAAGCTGAAGAGTACGTTACATCGTTTGATTGGTTTCGACAAGAGCAAGAACGGGGGCAAGATGCCGGGCAAAAGTCGGCTAGCGGAAGTCATAGTAGAAGCCCCAGTCGGAGCCGAGCCGTACATGCTCCCAGATTGGAGCGAAGGTTGGTATGAGGGGGCGAACTACGAGATTGTCGAAAAGACGATCTCCATCGTGCAAGACGATCACAAGGTGCGTCAGCCCGGAGATGCGCCAACATAATACTTCACCACTCACCTTCCTCAGAGGAACGCCCTAGTTCCACCAACCCAGGAGCAGTGGGTTTCCCACCCTACCCTCAAAGCCATGCTGCACGGCATCTGGGGAAAGATGAAGCAAAAGTTCGAGGCCGAGCACGACGAGATCAAGAAGGCGCGCCTGGATAAATCTCTTTTGGAAGGTCGTCTGTTGCAACGTCGGGAGACAGTAGGTCTTCCATTCCCGTGAAGAAGACACAAGCTTACCGATTCTATTACAGCGATACGGTTGGCTTGTTAAAGGTGCGAAGCTGCAAGCCCAGGCGCACGACGAAGACATGTCGGACGAAGCGGCTAAGGAACTCGCTGTTGCCCTGGTCGATGAGTACTGGGTCGGCGAGGAGTTTGGCTGGGACGATGAGCCGGATCCCGATGCTAGAGAGGCGTGGTGGAGCATGATGTGCGAAAGCGGCGAGCTGAGTGCCGCGCAGAAGCGCGATCGCAAGTCGGCGTTCGAACTGAGACGACCTTTCTGGATGTCAGAAATCGTAAGCAAACCTGATCTTGAGTGGGATTGAGCAACTTACCTCGCTGCAGTTTTGGAAGGTTTACACAACCTTTATCATCCTCAAAGAGGAGAACGACGTCAACGATTCGAGTCGCAGGGGTAAACACACGTTCGCAGCCCGCGTCGACTTAGGCAGGACCTCCGATTTGAGGATTGCTCCGGGACATGAGCCGTACGCGTTCATGGTTGACCCGACCTACCTCAAAGAGAACCCCTCGTTCAAGGTTGCAGAGCGCCCGGCGATAATCACGGAGAACATGGTGCGAGAAATGACCTGGTCGGCCGGCAGCTGGATTCATGCGGATATGCAAACGTTCGAGGACTGACATCCGGTAAGTCGTGGGAGATGAACATAGGCAGAGGTTACTCACTCTATTAGCAACACATATGTCATTCTAGAGGTCGGCTCCACTCTACAGAAAAGTTGTTAGTAGATGTAGATACAGTGAATGAGACGTTTCAGGTGAAGTATTATGTTGGCGCATCGCCAACATTGGGTGCGAGCCATACATACCTTAGTCAAGGCAGTTGTGATCCACACCTGGTGCCCCTCAAAGACATCCACAGTCGCACGCGCAACTACTCCGGCAACCTGGCAAGCTTCCATGATAGCGGCTGGCCCTGGTTCGTCCTGGGTTAGGTACTTGCCACATTGCCAGCAACCAATCTCGAGCTCGCGGCTACACATAATGGTAAGCATATTTCAAGGCTGTAAAGAAGATACTTCAGGTGAAGTATTATGTTGGCGCATCTCCCAAGGGTTGAATGAGCTTACAAAGGCCGGTACAGCTCCGTCAGCCAGGACACCTCAGGCAAGGGTACCAGCCATGCAACTTCCATGAAAAGCCTCGACATGTCCTGGTGGTGCAGAAATACTTGACGTAGCTCGCCCACCCAAGAAAAGCCCTGGTGGAGGCGAGTCAGCAGCAGCGCATCCCGTTTCTGACAACGATCTGCAAGAGTGGTGCGTATCCGACGCTTCTCCTCCCAGATCAACGCCGTGTAAGCGATTATGCTTCGGCCTAGCGTCGCACTGCCCGATGGGAACGTGCGTGCGCGCTCGTGATGCACTTGCTGGCCTCGCTGGGTGTACCACTTGAGGAGAGCAAGGTAAGTCAGCTCGTCGAGATGAGTGCTCAATCCCTGTCCTTCGGGAATGCACGGTAGGTGTGCTGCATCTACATTGAGCGTTCGGCCAGCAACACGCAACATCGGGACTCACAGGTATTGACATTCCCTTCAGATTCCCGGTCCACCTCAGTGAGTTCTCGAAGCGCTCCGCTGTTGGCCAAATCCCGCGCCTCCTGCGACAACAGCTCGCCAAGGTGCTGTGCAGGAGCGTCATCGGTCCTTTGCTTCAGCACCGTCGTCTTGCGGGAATAACTCGGTCAGAAGTGGCACATGCTCGCGAAGTAATCATCCACATACCGTACGTATCAAGCTGACGTAGCGCTTGAACTCACGAGCAAACGTGATCTCCATTTCCCCAGCCTTATGGTAATTCGATCGGTAGCCTTTCAGCGTCTTATTCAGCCGTTCAAAGAGGAAGGTCCAGAATCCGTGGACAGGGCCGAACCGTCTGATCTGCTCATCCATGTGGGTAATCCAGTGAAAGGTCGGAGTTACCGAGGCCGGGCCATATATCTAGAGACGAAGTGATTAGAGATGGATGGTTGGGAGATGAAATGAGGAACAGGAATGGTGAAGTATTATGTTGGCGCATCTCCAGGCCAACAGGAGTGGTGAAGTATTATGTTGGCGCATCTCTAGGCCAACAGCCACTCGACAAAGAGACAATGCCCAGCACGAAGGGGAAACAGGATGGGGTGGGGCGGGCAAGTAATCGGGACTTGGATTCATGGCTCACCCTTACGAACTCTTCGAAAAACTCTCGGTAGAGAGCCGAAGCACGAACGAGGTTGTCTTCGGTAACTTCTCGCCTGGTGAAGATCTTGATGACAGTCGCTAGGCGTAAAAAGTTGACAGCAGCAGCCTTGGGAACTCGAGGATGGGGCGTGTCGTCTCCAGGCAAGTAGAAGCGTATCTTCTCTCTCGTGCTTTCTTCTGCTGCCCGCGTGAGAACGGGGGGGATCTACATATTCGCAGGTAAGGAACGGCCGAACAGCGAGGAATGAACTCACCGCCGCGGGTCCATACAAGATCATAAGAGCTCGCCATTCGTCGGACGTCAGGCTGCCGCCCGCAGGGTAGCCCACACTCCTTGGTAGCTTTGCATACCAGCTGGGCATTTCAAACTACGGAAGGTGAGCCCAGCACGAATCGAATTGATGCCACGTTGTCACTTACAGTTGCAAGAAGTTGGTGGACCGAGTCAAGCTCACGGGCAACCCGTTCTGTCCTCGGCCGAAGGATCACCCGCTTGCCTTGCTTGAGCTTCTTATCCACCTTACCTCCCAGAATCCAGACTTTATACCAAATGGTGCGAGCCATCCCTGCAATTGTCATTAGCTGACCTGAAAGTACAACGCTGCGTGCGAAACTCACCAAGAAGCAGGCTATGCATAGGGTCGATGACCGCCATGGTGATGGGATCGAAATACGTCAGTCTGTTGAACTCTGACCATCGGACGCCGTACTGCCGCGCGTAAGCATCCTTCTCCTCTCCCTTCAGCTGATAATGGCGTGCCGCGCGTCTCTTGTGTTGGTCGCCCCTTCGCGGACGACAAGCAGCGGCTGCGAACCCCGGAATCTCGGAACGGCGTATATCACACTGCGTGCACGGCCAACTTGCACTGGCTTGATCGGCGAAACCGGCAACCTTGCAAAGTGCGGGGTGGTCACAAACGAGCGCTACGAGTGCTACGCGGACGGTACGGCCTTGTGGATATTTCGGAGTGTTGATCTTGACTCCATGCAGGTACAACCGCAGGAGGTCATCGACGAACAAGCGAAGGAAGCGCTGAAGGTTGTCGCTGCTCGGTTCATTGGGTCCGGGCAACACTGCACAGAGGCAAAGGTTGTAGACGCGGTACCTGGATGAAGATCAGCATCCCTCCAGGTGAAGTATTATGTTGGCGCATCTCAGCAGGATGCGACCACGTCAAGGCCTCCAGGTATCCGACTGGTGAAGTATTATGTTGGCGCATCTCGCAGGATGCGACAACACAACAGCCAAGAAGGAACCGTAGGCAGCGGAAGGAAGGTAAAGCGGAGGGTCCGCACTTGAAGGGAGTGGGCACCAGTATTATGTTGGCGCACATCGGTTACGATGTTCGCCAATATGATACTCCCCAATGCAGGGAGTCGAAGGAAGGGTGAAGGAGGGGGGAGGGGGAAGGGGGGGCGGGAAGGGGGGGGTGGGAAGGGGGGGGCGGGAAGGGGGGGGAGGGGGGGGAAGGGGGGGGCGGGAAGGGGGGGGAGGGGGGGGAAGGGGGAGGGGGGGGGGGGGGGGGGGGCGGGAAGGGGGGGGGGGAGGGGGGGGGAGGTGAAGTATTATGTTGGCGCATCTCGCAGGATGCGACAACACAGCAGCCGAGAAGGGGGGGTGGGGGGAGGGACGGGGAGGGGGAGGACAAGAGTGGAGGTGAAGTATTATGTTGGCGCACATCGAATGCGATGTTCGCCAATATGATACTCCCCACATAAGGGTGTGAGGAAGAGCAAGAGGGGGGGCCGGGGGGGGGGGGGGGGGGGGGGAGAGAAGAGAGAGGATAATGGGGTAGAAAGGCAAGGAGGGGAGCAGCGGGAAGGGTAAAAGATGGAAGTCAAGGTGAAGTATTATGTTGGCGCATCTGGGATGCCGCCACATACTGGCTGGGATGCTCACCTGTTTTCAGGGGGGAGGTTCGCGATCTGCACGGACAAAGCGCCCGTACTGTACGGCGCGGATTCGTTGGAAGTCTTGGGATTGAACCTACAGGAGATCAGTCTGTGGGTATGATCTGGTGAAGAGCTGATGGAGACTCACCAGTCCAAGGACACCGCTACTCCCAATCGGAGCTCATCATGATGCTCGAGCTCTTCGGCCCTCGATGCTGGAAAGAAGAGCCTTCCGTCCGCTGCTTTGAGATCTCTCCACACCGTTCCGTCTTGAATGCAACCGTAGGTGCCGGGCTTGACGTCCCGGTCTAGATATCGAGTACAGGCGTCTTCCATTCCTGGTTGTTGGAGAACGTCGACCAGTTGCTGTGAAAGTAGGTCGTACGGCGCCTGGAGACGGGGCCTTCGTGATTGTTTGGCCTGATGCGGGGATGGGTCGTCGTAAAGGGATACTCCGCAGGATAGGCATATCGGGTAAGTCGATTCGTCGGCTGATTTCGGTGCTACTTCCCAGCATTGAGGGCACACAATACGCTTTTCGAAGCGATCATCAAAGCCGCCGCGGTTGTAAATAGTTCTGAGCGTCCGAGGTGCCTTCTCTTGCGCTGGTTTCCCCGACTCGTCGCCAAGAATGCCGTAGTATAAGCAGAGGAAGTTGAACGTAGACAGTAGAATGTTACATCCAGCATGGGGTAGGTGAAAGACCGCATGCAGGTATGTTAAAAGCAGCGCCATCGCGCGGACGGCGGGGTGCTCGTGGAGTTGCTCGTATCGGCTCGCCGGATGTTGACGATCGACCGGGGCTTGATCGCTTTGGGGAAGGTCGATGTCCAATAGGCTGATGTCAATCCCAAGGTCCGAGCCGTCGTCACCATGGCTTGGCTCCTCCACTTGATCTTCGTCCTCCTCCTCTTCACTCCCTTCTTCCTCCAACTCATGTTCATCCGCCTGGTCTTCGCGTTCTCTTCCTGCTTCTCGCTCCCCCTGAGCCTCCTGTTCCTGCAGGACAGGCTCGTCAGCCTGTCCCGATACATCCTGAACCATGTCCCGTTGTACGCTCTCCTCGTCTCCCCCCTCCGACCCCTTCTCCGAGTCCTTACTATTCTGAAAGTCGTGCTCTTTGGGGCAGTCGCCGTCGACCTCGTATGGATCGGTGTCCATGGCCGTTATCTGCTGGTCGAGGTTCTGCATGAGGCTTCCGAGGCTGTCTTCAGCCTCAGGCAGGCGCCAGAGAGCTCCGATCATCATTCCGAGGCCGTCGAAGCCGGCTGGAGTGACAGTTGAGGTCATAGGCTGATATGGGGGTGGCCCCTCCTCCAGTGTGGGTGGTTGGACCTCCTGCTGGTGAAGTATTATGTTGGCGTCTCTCGAACCAGTTTCTGGTCCTACTGTCGAGGCGCTGTTGGACGCTGCTTCAGGCACCTGTGCAAAACCGCGATTGAGCGGTTCAGGTGCTTCGCCTTGGCGGTCTGACTGCTCGGAGGCTGGGACCGATTGCAGAAGGCTTTCGCTTGCATCGCTGAAGGCTGTTTCTCGAGCTTCTTCCCGTCGACGGAGACGAGAGTTGGACGTAGCTTGCCCCGCGGAGTGCAGCGTGGATCGTACGGGGAGAAGTCGTGATCTGACATTCTTCGGCTTCGCTTGGTGCTTTTTATAGGCGCCGAGAGACCACCACTCGCGACCAGCAGGTGCATGTTGCACCAGGCACTCCGGACATCGACAGAGGATAGGAAGCTCCGACTTTGGCCCCATGCAGGCGATGATGCTGTGGACTGGGCTTCGTCAATACTGCCTTTCGCTCGAAGGCACTGAAGACCAAGGCGCACCAAGCGGATAAAGCAAAACAAGTTCAACTGCTCCACACTCTGCCCAAGCTATAAATTCTGCCTTTGATCTCCAATCATTCTCGTTGCCAGGCCCCTTCTCGTTTGAATCGGGCGGTGATCCGTCTCCGAATACCAGGCGCTTCTGCCCAGGATCTCGCTGATGCCGCCGTCCATGGTTTGGCGAGGACCGCTTGCCCAGTCAGATTGCTGAAAGGGCGAATCCGCATTGACATCTGCGAAGAAGGTGTATAGTGGTTGAGGAGGGAGTGCGAGATGGTCGAGCTGGCGCCAGTACTAGTGCGATAGAGAAAGAGAAGTACTCGTCTCCTTCGCGATAAGGCTCATTGATGATCGGGATGTTGAACCAGGGATCTGATATATCGCGAGGCCACGTCACCATCATCCTGCACGATATCAACGTCGCACCGCACTGTGGATCCTTTGGACACGCCAATATAACTAAACGAGTGTGATTCAAGGAGTGACTCGCCCTAAAGGCGTAAGTACAGGCATAGGGCATAGGTTGACATGAGGCGCTTTATTCAAAAGAAGGGGAGGGGGGTCGCAGGGATCAGCCTTAGAAGATAGACCAAATTCTAAGCCACGATAACTCTGTTACCCCCGAGGTACTCCTCCTTCATTGCGCGACATTCTGCCTGGAAAGCATAACCATTACGACGACCCTCGGCCCACTGCTGCGCAAACCACGACCTGGGTTGCTGGGTGGGCCTAGCTCGAGCCTCCGCAGAGTCGACGTTAGAAGATGTCTTCGGTTTCACGCTACTCTTGGGGTTGCGCTTGAGATTGGTCTTCCCGCGTGCGGCTATCTTGCTGAGTGCAGAGGTTCTGTGAGATCTGACAGCCTCAGCTGGCATGGTAAGATTGTGGGTGTCGCAAGATGAGGATACCGTATCAAGGCTGGATGAAGTGACAGTGTTCGCCGGAATATCGCCAATCGCCGAGCTGCTCACGGTGTCGATCGAGCTGCTGTTGTCTTCAGGTGCACATGCGTTGGCATGGAGAGCAAATTGAGAGTTGACAGGGCTGGCGATAACATCAAGGTGGTTGGTATCAAGATGGCCGTCGTCTTGTGATCTCACGCCTGAGACCACATTCGTGCTCTCCAGGTTCGCACTGGGATGGAGAACATATTGATTGATTTCGACAGGAGAGTTGATTTCGACAGGAGGGTTGATTTCGACAGGAGGGTTGATTTCGACAGGAGGGTTGATTTCGACAGGAGGACTGGCCAAAGCCGTCTCGTATGAAGGAGGTGCACCGATGCCTTGTGCACTCCAAGCCTCCGAGACGGTCGGTGCGTACACAGGAGGACCACGAGCCACGTGAACAAGGGCAAGAAGTCTGTGCACGCGCTCATCGACAGGCCTGCCATGTTTCTGATTGAGACGAATGATCCGTGTAGCCATTTCTTCCATCCGAGGGAGCGCTTCAGGGTGGGCTCGAAGAAATGCCAAGAGCCGGATATCCGCGTCCCACTCCTCATTGCCCGTCGAAGGAACGCCGTAGAAGATCCCCCTAGCAGGGTCAGGGGGAACCACAATAGTAGTGTGATCTGGCAGCCGGATGTTTGAGAGCAAGGTTGAAGCGTTCTCGTGAAGCACGTCCGTGGCTGCCGTACAGACAAAGTCCAAGTTGGTCGCAGTGTCGGCGACCGGGCCACCACTCGGGCTGGCGGCGAGAATTGCAGGTTGAACCTGCCGACCCAACTCCGCAGTACCACCGGGGTCGGGGTTGGCCGCAGTGTCGGCGACCGGGCCATCGCGCAGGCCGATGGCGAAAGGTGAAGTATTATGTTGGCGCATCTCCGTTCGTTCAGGCTTGGTTGGTCTAGCCCGCCGACCTCTGCCAAACCATGAGTACACGCCAGATACTGGGACTACTATTTGAACTCACTTGCTTGATTTCTCTCTCTTCTTTGAAGATAAACTGTAGGTGGGTTTCTTGTAGGTAGGTGATGAGGTCGTTGTCAGCGAGAAGACAACTGCGTCCGCTGAGCTGTGCTGCATGTCAGCCCCACCTCTCATCACGTGACCATAAGCGCCCATCTATTCCATTCATATTGTCAGAACTTTCATGACAATGAAATAACTTTATAATACCACTAGTCCACCCTCAAAGACAAGATTCTCCAGTTCAACGAGAGTGCACCAACATAATACTTCACCAGGTAAGTGAAGTTCACATGCTCTAATAAATATAAATTGCTTCACTCACGATTGTGGCGAGTAAGCCTCGTGTAGAGGCTTCTTTCCCATTGTGCATACACGCTCGCACAACCGTCGATACGGCTAGAAGCGCGCGGAAGCAATATCCGTGCTCAAAGCGAAGTCATCAGCGCGCCAGCGCATCGCTTGCCTTTATCTCTCTTTCCTTTTCGACGACGACCTGCATCAAGACGACAGCTTCGAAAAGCAAGATGTCGACGCTGACCCTTGACGACACCGAAGGTTTGGAGTTGACGGAGATGGTGGTCAAAGATTGGGCGAAGGAAACGGTTCTGGGTGAGTTGCTGGATCGTGCGTTCCGGAGGGTGAAGGAAAAGGAGGAGATGAAGAAGACCGCCGGGGGCTCCAAAAGCAAGGACGAGCTCGACGGTGAAACCAGCAAGAAGAACGTCCCCGTCGAGGAGAACCAGGAGAGCGAGACGAGCTCCTTGAGCTCGGGATCTACCTACTCGGAGGACGACGCCGACAATCCCGCCCTCAGGGCGACCCGCAAGAGTGCTGCGCTCGACCGCATTCGTAGGGAGATCCTGGTCGATCCGGACGATCCTCGGTTCGCGCAGATGACGATTGCTCAACAGTACTTGGATGCGGCCGGCAAGGGAGATGTAGAGCTGACGAAGGAGTTGCTGGCGACCTTGTACTTGAGGCAAGCCCGTGAGGTGAGTACCTCTTGAATCCCAGCATAATACTTCTGGTGAAGTATTATGTTGGCGCATCTTCGCCAGCCTCTAACACCTTTCCAGGGGAATTTGTGTGGTCCGCCGGGCTCCCTCAGCACCATCGCCAGTGTTGAGGAGGAGGAGGTCGAGGACGAGGAGCACATCCTGGCTCCCGGGGTGCCTCTTCCTCCCGGCCTGAACCGCCCGCCCACGCTCAACGAGGTGAAGTTCGCCCTGCGCAACCGTATCATGCGCACGAATGCTGCCGTTCAGGCGGCGACTACCGAGTACCACGCCCCCCGTGGAAGGCAGACGGCGGGCAACGAGTCACTGCCGACCTCCGCGAATGAACCTCCCCCGCCCAAGCCCATGCCCCTTGGCCCGAATGCCCGCGCCGGCTACGATGGCGTGAAGCACGTCATGGAGAAGGCAGTGCAGACGCTCGCCGCCGTCAGCACCTTCTTTACCACGAACGAGGAGGTCGCCGAGTACACCTGGTCCGCCTGGGCGCTCTACGAGGCGACGGAAGCCTTGGGCGTTCTTCTCCTCTGGCTCGAGCTGGCTCTCATCGGTTGCTGGGTCGTCATCAAGTATAATCCTCGCACCTTCCTCATCCTCACGAGTAAGTCTTACTCCACCTTTAACATCGCAGGCTGACATGTATTGCAGTCGTTCTGATCTTCTGTAAGAAGCACGGTATCGCTATCGACGAGGTACTGTTTGGAATTCTGGAGGATTTGGCGATGAAGGGCAAGATCGTGCTTGGTCGTGGGGGCGAGAACTGATTGTTAGATACTGGACTTGTCAAGGGGTTATCGTGTCAAGAATGAATGCTGTTGACTGTTAACTTTCTGGCGAAGATGCGCCAACATAATACTTCACCAGCTCAGCGAACCAGCAGAGACGCGCCAACATAATACTTGATATCTCTATTATTGGCGAGAAGTACTGCAACTAAGTAAGACAGTTATTACTACTACTGGGACAAACCTAAAAACACCTAGATGAGGTGACACCGCGATTACCCTCGTTGTTTTCACAAAATATTACTCTATATAACGTCAGTGATGCTAAATTCCTGTTTCAGGGTTCAAGCTGGGAAGGGGTAAGACAGTTGCTGCTGAGTCAATACACCCCGCTGAAGAACCGGCACTTACAAGATAAAATTGGCGAAAGTTACGCTCGGTGAGATAATTGTCTCCTTACCTGACGCGTCCAGGGACAAGCCCTGAATGGCATGGGACGACGCGTACCAGATATTAGTCACGGGACCCTGAAGCCAAGGTAAAACTATATAGCATAGAGAAGGCTAGATCAAAATAGCCGAGGACCCGTCAACACGCGGTGATTGTTCGCACCGCAACCTCCTCCGCATCACCAACCTCCCTTGAATAGCCCTCTACCTCCGTCTGAGAGGCTAACGGGGTACTCGCAATGGATCCCCTTCCATCTCTGAGCATCACCATCGCACCATCACTCTTATACCCCCCCCCCCTTCCCCCGCCGCGACTGAGCGCACGAAGTATCTACAATCGACAATCGTCTCCTCATACCAACAAGCCGCTCTACCTCTCCCTATTTACCCCCAGGACAGTCCATATGCGGCACTTGATCACCTCATAAACCCACGTGTTAGGTCCTTTCTCCTGCGGTCAGTGGTCACACGACACCTCCGAACATCCATGCGACCCGCACGCCGCCACGAGCAAACAGCGACCAACCCCAACTTGGCGCATTTCCTTGCATTCGTACAACCGCTGCTAGCTCTCCCGACACCATTTAGTGCACCCGTCCTGCTTCCGCCTTCAAGGTGGTCCAAATGCGCTACAGGGACCGGAACGGCTTGCGCGACCAGTCGGCTTGGAGGTGTTCAGCGAGAGGGAGCTCCCAGTCAGTCCAATGTGAGAAGGCGCTGCTGGAGATGGTCGTGGCAGTGGATAAGCGGGAGATGGCTCGCCATTCGCTACCACACCCAGTGCGCCGAAACGCGGACACGATCAAGATTGCCGAGGATCTGCAAGTCTTTCAGCGTCGGTTTCGGCACCTGCGCTGTGTTCGGGGACTTGCGAAACGGGACGAGGACGCGGACAAGTCGAGCGAGGAGAGCAAGAGATCGTAAATGGTGTTGTGCGAGGTCTGGAGAGAGCGGGAGAGGCGTATCCATTGGATGTGCGGGACACAGAGAGAGGGTGAATTGCCCGATATGAAAACGGAGGACGCGGAGGAGGACGACACGGAGAACGATCGACGAGGCGACGGGGAATCTTCCGGCACTTGCCCCTCTCGCGCTGCACTTCCCAAGCCTGATATTCATACTCTCCGTCTCCCCTGCTGCATACGTCGCCCTCTTCCATCGCCAACCCATTGCCTCGTTCCTTCTCACCCTGGCCGCACGCCCTCCACCAGCGCATCCAAAGTCGCCCCCTCACCAGCTCATCCATCCATCGACGACCTCCGAGACTCCTTCCCCAAAAACCCCCCCACCCCCACCCATCCGAGGACCACCGCTATCCCCAAGCTCCCCACTTCCCCCTTCCTTCCCCCCCGGCTCGATCTCGCTGCAAGAAGGCGGATTCTGCATTTGAGCGGTTGTCATTGGAGTATGCAACTTGGTCTGTTTGTTTGGGTGCGGACGTTGGCGGGTTCCGGAGGCTGGGGTGGTGGAGGGTACCGAGATAAGAGTGGGAGCCAGAGGGGTAGTCAGAGGTTGCGCTGTGGTATGTCGGTCCTCTTCGCCAGTTTTAAAATACCTTCTTCACTATACCCTGCTAAATACGCTCATGTTCTCAGTCCTAATTCCTGTCTCTCAAGCTGCAGGATCGTTGTTTGAACTGGCATCTAACGTATTCTGCAGTTTTGGCTCTCGCCAGACCGCCAGACCGACATACTCGTGGCGAACACACGTCCCGAACAAGTCCTCAAAGACCTGCGACGTCACCGTTTGACCCTTCCCAAGCCTCATTGCTGGACGATCGCTTTCAGCACGCCCATATGCCCCTTCACCATGCCGCTGAGATCTCATCTGTACTCGAGGTGATGGGAAGAGAATACTGGAGAGCTGCCGGCCCGTCGCAGTGCGGCTATCACTCTGGTTCTTGCGCCGCGTCCTCTCTTGATCACAGGCAAGAGTCAGCCAGAAGCAAAGTACGAGCCGAAGGGGGGACAGGCGATGTGGCCGCGTTTACCTGCGTTTGATATGCCGAGCAACAAGTCCTTTCTATTAAGCGCGCGAACCATCGATGGCGTGAAGGCACGGTCCGAGTGTACTGGTTTGCCCGTAAGGGGGCAACCCTGGATGGTGCCTGTCGCCCATGCCGCAGAGGGGATGTTCAAGCCGTCGCCGAAACAAAGGATGAGCTGGCCGGGAACTATGAGAGGAAGGGTGCCGCATGGATGCGTTGGCCTGTGGGGTAAGCTTCCTCGTCGCCCCTATTTGTATGTTTTCTGACGACTTCTTAAGGGTTGTTTGAACGGCAACCTTAAGACCGAATCATCGGAGTTAGGATGTGTTGATTGGGGCGAGAATGCGGTCACCCTTGATGGGCTGCAATGGTGGTCAGGATTCTCTGTCGCCTCTGCGCTGAGGTTTTCTGACCGGTTGTCATAGGGTTGTCGTGCTTTCGCGGACTCCACCTGGTGTTCATGCACGTGTACTCTTTCAGATTTAGCAGAACCCCTTTCGGAGTTTAGCTCTAAACGGCGTTAACGCATTCCCTCTGCATCATCTCTAGACTCTTGGTCAACGGCCGTCAACGTTTCTTTAGCTTGCTGTCTCTCCACATTCCGCGCTTGGAAAGGAATACTATCTTGATCACGGGCAGGGTCCGTACCTGATGCGACCGACGCTGCTCTTCCCCAATTCTATCGCCCACCCAAACCAAGTAGAACAGTCCCAGTGTGACCCCCGCTCTCCCCAATTTCGACAACATTCGGGCATTATCTATGATAGGCGAACATCTATGTGCGCGTCAACTCGCCTTTTGGCGTCGAGTCCGGCCAAAGTCGCAAGACGGGACTACTCTCCCCCAATAAGAAGCTGGTCCAGGCGAAACGCACCAGAATGCTTCCAGGAACAGCTGCTGGGATGCCTTCGAAACTGCTTCTATGCCTAGCCTCTATCGTATACATGAGACGTCTTCGCTCAATAGCAGACGACGTCCGGGACAAAACCTGGCCGGCCGTACAGTTCTTTCGAATCCGGAATTGGTGTTACCAATCGGGGAACTTAGAATGGCCCGGATCAAACCAGCCGCCGAATGCCGGAATTGCCTTGCCCACCCTTTCGACTTTGGCTAAATGCTTTTGCACTCCTAACATGCTTCGGTGCATTGGAATTGGGTCGATTCGCTCACGATCCGATTCCCCTTCCCGAGCATCACAGCGAGAGCGAGATTGCCGAGTGCGAGGTGAACCTGCTTGTCGCTTTTTTGACCTATAGCTCGGGGACTTTCTGAAGCGGTTCTTTGTGCGCTGGCACGTATGGGTCATTCACATGGCACTGGAGAAGGCGCGGGGGTTGATTACTGTTGGACTATCGGGGCATCGCGCACAGCCTAGATATCCGGCAATGCGGTCTTGTCGCTTAAGTATTTCCTTATCATGGTCTAAAGCCCCTGATGCCGCCCTTTCTGTGCTGGCAGCTCCGCATGCGGAAAGAAGCGTCGGAGTTCGTTTTGATTTTGTTTGAGCCCGTGCTCTTTGTGCGCTGGCAACCCCGGTTCAAATTCAAGCGGAAAGAAGCAGCGGAGTCTCAATCGTTCTTTTGTTTGAACCCACGGAAGCCGGATACAGGTAGGGTCTAACGGAACGAAGTGGGTATTTTGAGTTACGCCCGCTTGCGGGAAGATTCGTCTGATGGGAACCGCGTACAAGGCCTGCGGTATTCCCCCACCATGTAGCTCGGCAGTGTGCTGAATGCCTTCCACTCCGTGCTTTGGCATCCTACGAGACGTAGCGCACCGCGTTGGGAGGCCGAAAGGCTGAATGGGTTGGATGGGCACCGGAGGAAGTTGCCGAACCTCCTTGTCTTGGCGTGGGAATGGGAACGGAGAGGGAAGATGCCCAATGGCAAGCGCCGAAGCGGAGTAGTCCACTGCAGCCCATGCTATACGCCCAGCGCACTGGCACAATGTGACCGTGATGGACCACGCGACTCCTGATGTGCGCGTACCGGGATGTGATGTGCTGGCAGGACAAGAGATGTGCTGGCAAGGCACGATCAGAAGATCTAGCACAGCCTTGATGTGCTGGCATGCGGAGTCGGTTTGTTTATCGCTTCTGAGCCTTATCCTTCGGCGCGCTTCTGGCGCATAGTCTTTGTGTGCTGGCAGCTACACATGGCCATCCTCCATTTCAGGTGGAAAGAAGCGGCGGAGTTGTTATCTTTTTTGTTTGACAGGTACACTGTCGGCGATAAGACGTCTCCGCTAGGACCTTAAACTCCGCTTTAACGTAAAGTAGTCAGCGATGCTTGGCCCGCTCAGAACGGACTTAGGTACCATCGCAACATTCCCTGATCCCAATGGGGACTGCCAGACGATTGAATAGTATCCCGGTGCTGGCGAGCTAAAAGTGCCATAACGACGCATCAGTAACGTCGGAGTTTAATTGTTTATCTTCGGCGAAGAAACCCATTTTGGCCAGGTCCTTCTCTCCGTAGCTCCAGGTGGGTCAAATGCCGGCTGTGGGTCTGCTGCACTCTCTGCCCCGTTTTCTCAATAGTGACCGTTGCTATCGAAACACGATCCTTTATTGCGACCGAGGCGATAATTGTCGGAGATAGGCAAGTCAAGAGTAGAAAACGAACACCAAGCTTTGGCAAGAGGATTGAGGTTGATTGGCAACGCTTCGTACCGGTCCACCCATTGGAAGGAAGGTCCACATCGGCTAGGCCCCGGTTTGCGAAAGTGTAAGCGCAGAGTGCTGAAGTGTGATGGGCTAAAGCCAACTCCAACTAACGCCGCATCGGCCTGAAAGCGCTATCGCCGGCAAGGTAGATTCAGCGACTTCGGCGATAACATCACTCCTTTTAACTCCGCTCGAAGTCTAGAAGCGCCCCCAGTATGCTAAGGGGAGGGGGGACGCTTGCATGGGTTCTCGCTAGAGGGTTACTTGGTGAGAACTGCACCCCATTGGCAGACGTTGCAGATCTGGCGGCACCTATGCGTTGCGATGCACCGGCTGAAGGCTGGTGACCAACACAGCTATGCCTCCTCACACTTCCTGACCCATTGTTGGGCAGCGGCCTGGGCTCGAGGGACGGAGTCTCCGACAAAGATAAGCAGTGATCAGGCGAAATTCCAACGGGGTGGTCCTCAATCACGATGGTGCAGCACTAGTTACGCTGCACTTTACCGAGCCTACAACGGCGTTAATTGCAACCACTAGGTAAACGCCGATCAAGCACAGTCTACTTACGATAGACTCGTTCTCAACCGGTTTCCGTGGGGGCATTCGGTTGAACGGTGAACTCAGGGAAGGGATTGAACTGTAAGGAAAGGGTGCGCAACCACGTACAGCAGCAACGTTGTGGTGCACTTTCGGTTAAAGCCGAAATCCGGGCGTTAAAGCCGAGATGCTTATCGCCGCGCCCATTGCGACCGACATTCGAAAGACCGCTCAGTTGTTGTTAGTAACTTACTGCAACTTATTCGAGCCGACTTTCCAACAATGAGCCAAGAATCCTCGGCATACCTCCACCGCATCCTCGACTTCTCTGGAAGCGCTCTCTATTTGCCTTCCCAAAGGCTAGCTGACTCTTCGTAATCGACCCGCTCCCTTCTCTGCCAGCCCATCACCATCCCACCATCACTCTCCCAAGTGCCGCCACGAAGTGCACACGAATTATCCGCAATCCTCTCATCATAACAATCAGTTTCATTGTATCTTACTTCCCCCCGTCACGGGAATACCAAGGCTCGAATGGCCTCCTGAAATCTTCGCCCCTGCTCCACCGTCTCTCCCATCAGCAGTCGCACCATGCCTCCCGACATCAACCTTCAACGCTCGCCGCTGCCAGCCCAAGGGGCAGATCTCCACCTTCTCCCAACTCCTTGTGCGGCGCGGCTCTTATCTATACCTGCGGAAGGCGCCCGGACCCGTCTGACAATGGGCTATCGAGCACCGAATGTGTGCAGTCGGGATGGAAGTGTTGAGCGAGAGCGAGACGCCCATATGTCCGATGTGAGAAGGCAGCGGCGGTAGAACGGGCGAGCAAGCACAAGGGGCAGAAGATGGATCGCCCCTCCCAACGGTGCCGAGGACGCCGTTTCCATCCGGTATGCTTGCTGGCGAGAGGGATGAACCATCCAGACAGACGTCCATGCATCACAGCCTTCTAGGTGCGGGAGTCTTCCCAATCCATCTTACTGTGACGTTCTCTATTGCATCGCCCTCGCTGAGACTGTTTGAGCTCGTCGCGTCAAATCTGCTCACTCACACCTAGACGCGACTCCGCGCCCGGCCCATGAGCGCATGCTTGGGGATGCTTATCGGTGACCGGGTGATCTGGCAGGCCCCCCGCGACGAGGAGAGGAGGGGGAAGAGGAAGACCCGAGATACGTGGATACGATCAAGATCTCTGAGCTGCTCCCGGATGTCCAGTGCTGGCTGAATCACTTCCGTGCTGCACGAGGGTTGGTCAATGCAGACGAAGATGGGCGAGCCGGGCGACTAAGAGGTAGCGGACCCTGCTAGACGAAGTCGATATCAGATGGGACGAGGCTGCGGAGCAAGTATGCTGGTCACGGAAAGTGATCGTTATGAGGCGTGGAAGACGATCGACCAGGAAAAGGAGACGGATAACCGTGCCGCTCGAACGTATGACAACGCTCAAGCCCCTCCCCCTGCCGGACCTCCAACCTTCGACCCTGGCGGTCCTGTCGCTCTCTCCATCCGCCTACCTGGTCAAAGGCTAGTACGTCCTTCACTGCTGCCTCCGAATTCCGCTCGCTACAAAACTAGCACCAATTGACGAGGTCCATTCCTCTTCCCACCCCTTTTCCCCAGAAGAGCACCTCTACCAACAAGTAACGCTCTGCCTCCTCCCCTTCACATACCCACGCTACCCATGCCCCTATCCAGGCTCAACTTCGCCGTAGGAAGGCAACTTCCCTAATCACCAGAGAGTCATTGGAGCTTGCACTTTGGCCCGAGGTGACGGTTAGACTTGCACGTGAGCCCGCTTCTTCGGCGTCGGTGGTTCGATTGTTTCTCTTGCGGGGCCGGGATTCCTCCAATCGCCTCCTGGGTCCTTGGCTTTCAACCTGCATGCCCCTCTCGGCAGAGCCTTGATGTGTTGGCATGCGAAGTCGGCTTGATTGTTTCTTCTGTGCCTTCCTCTTTGGCAAGCTTCTGACGCGTCTCGTTCTTGTTTTGGCAACTGATAATGATCTTTCTCACCAACAGAGGTGGTGGAGTTGTAAACTTTGTTGGAATATTCGGACGTCGGCGATAACAAGCCTCGGGGTTAGGCGGGGATGTGTAGAGTCCGCTTGCAGGCATCTTTGAAATACGCAGT